>PVIW01000108.1:0-147738 GCA_004026585.1 Noctilio leporinus
TCATCAAGTCTATTTATTAATGCATTTCAAGTTTCAAAAAACCTTACATCTTTGCACAATACTTTATTTTTTGTAATTTTTAGTAAAAACTTCCAAAGTGAACAAAAAGATACTGTATAAAACACAGTGGACATTAAACTGACAGTAGTATTAGATTTCATTTGTCTTGATCCTTTTGTTTTACCACATCTTGATTTGCTATGGATAGTTCAGTGATATTGGGTTGACATCCAGAAAAAATGAATAAGAATTGGTTAGCATTGGTATAGGAGACATGTCAAGGGTGACTAAAAGTTCTAGCTTCTCTGATATTTTATTTATCAACTCCTAAATTCAAGTTTGAAGAAACCATTTATATGTATATGCCCTTCTATAACAATGCTATGATACAAAAGGCAGATATTTATACTATATTTCCAATAGCTCCTTTTTGGAAAGCACTTTTGAAACTGATTTGTACATACTCCTACACTGTGTGCCACAGATATTTTTATTAAAAAAAGATAAAAAAGAAACCACGTTCTACAAATGCTTTCTCCACCTGTGTTATTAAGCATAAGTAATTGCTTTATTTACCACTAACCTCTGTCTGAGTTCTTCTGAATTCAGGTTCAAAAGTACATTCCATGAATATATCTTTTTCCCAGGTGCATTAAAACTTGCTGGCAAAATATGTGTTATTTATATCCTAATGAAAAAAAAAAAAGCCAAGTACATGAATAGACAATTTATAATAAAAACAAAAATAATGATGGGGGGAGGCAGAGGCAAAGAAGGGGAGCAGCTTAGACAAGAACCTAGTATAAAGGAACCATGGACATGGACAACAGGTGGGATTGACTTTGTGGGGAATGGGTGGGTGGGGAGGGGGACAGAGGGGAGCAAAAAGGGGAGCAAAAAGGGGATGGATGTAATACAACAACAATAAAATTAAAAAATATTTAAAAAAATAAAAATAATGATGGATTCCCTAAGAAAAAATGTTCAATTACCTTAGTAATTAAAATTAAATCCAGTTTCAAAATAGCAAAAGATAATCTCTAAAAAGGAAAATACACAATGCTGTCGGAATGTTGGTGAGATGAACATTTTCTTATAAGGTGAGAATACTTTCTGGAAAAATTTATTACTATAAGCAAATAACATTAAACCTATTCTTCAACTCCAGGAATCCCAGTTCTAAAAAATTATATCAAGGACATAATTAGGGATATAGGTAAGGATTAACTAATGCTTAAGATGAATAAGATAATGGTTAAGTAAATTCTATATTTTTTAAACTGGTAAGAACAGATACTACACTGGATCTTAGCTAAAAGGCCGAGAAGCGGTAAAACTCTATATTTTTTAAAAACACACTTTCCAAAACAACTTAAGTGATACAAGATGATACTTATGCCACATAAGTGACAAATTCTATATGCCACAGAATTTTGATTTTTAAACAGTTTAGCCCTGGCTGGTGTGGCTTGATGGTCTGAGTGCCAATCTGTGAACCAAAGAGTCATGGGTTCAATTCCCAGTCAGGGCACCTGCCTGGGTTGTGGGTCAGATCCCCAGTTGGGGGTGTGCTAGAGGCAAGAGAAAAAGATGGATGTTTCTCTCCATCTTTTTCATCCTCCCTTCCCCTCTCTCTAAAAATCAATCAATAAATAAAATCTTTATAAGAGAGTTTTCTTATATATTCAAAAATAAGGAGATGAAAAAAGAACCTGAAATATCAGTATTGGTTTTCCATGAATGTTGAGATAATTGGTAATTTTTGGTATAATTTTTTTAAAGATTTTGTATTTATTATTTTTAGACAAAGGGGAATGGAGAGCGGGAGAGAGACATCGATGTATGGTTGCTTTTCACCTGTTTCCAGCTACAGACCTGTCTGGAGACCTGGCTTGTAACCTGGTTCTGTGCCATGGCTGGGACTCGAACCAGCAACTTTTAGGTTCACAGGCTGGCACCTTATCCACTGTGCCACCAGCCAGGGCCTCATTAATGTTTTTTAAAGATTGTATTTATTTTTAGAGAGAGGGGAAAGGAGATCTGGCTTGCAACCTGGTTATGTACCCTGGCTGGGGAATTGAACCAGCGACCTTTGGGTTTGCAGGCCGGCACCTTATCTACCAGCCAGGGCCAATGTTTCTTTTAAGTTTCTAAAGAAAAGTATAAAGATTTTTAAAATCAGAGGGAATTATTCAAAGCAATTTATTTTAATATACTTTCATTAGTATTAGGCATTTTGCAAATTCACCTACTTTTCTTTGTGTATTTTATATATTTTATATACATATATAATAGATAATAGGCATCAATATCAAAATCAGCTCAGTAATATAAGAAAATTACCACATGTCCATAGACATATGTTTATTTAACTACAATTTTTCTAGGAATTGCTTATCATTTAGTCAATATTTACTGAGAGGCATAAATCCATAACATATTAGAGATGGAAGGGATGAGAAATGATACAGTCACTCATTTTACAAGTGGGCTTTGTGAAATGTATTTTCATTGTGAGGCACTGAGAAGCCATTGAAGGATTTCAAACATAAGAGTGAGATAATTAGATAATTTTGATAATAATGTAGATGGTTGACTGGCTAGGTAATAGTTTAGGGACAGGACATTCAGATAGAAGATTGTTTTAATAAACCAGGGAGGAAGTAATAAAACCCTGAATTGGGATAGTGGTAGTGCGGCTGGAGAGCAGATGGGGTTTGGGAATAAAGGAGCCAAATATATGGTGATGGAAGATGATTTGACTTTGGGTGGTGGGAACACAATGCAATATACAGATCATGTATCATAGAAATGTATACCTGAAACCCATATCACCTTGTGAACCAATGTCACTCCAATAAATTCAATAAAATAGAAGTAAAGTTGACATGTTAGAGTCAGATTGATTATAGTGATAAAAAAGAGAAAAAGAGGAGTTAAACATAATTAAGTTTTCCAAGCTGGGTAACAATAGAATGAGATTTTCATCACCTGAAAATAAGATTTCAAATGCTTGTTCGCAATTCCACCACACTGTGGGCTTTTAATAAATATCAACTCATTGACTAATTGTGTTACTTTTATGTCTTCTTTAGAGAAATCTGAGTTTAGAAGAATAGTTATCTATTCTTAGCTTCATGTAGTTTTGGGATATGCAAGAGGAGACCTAGGACATGTGTACTAAACTTTAAAGATATGTTAATAAAACTTAGGATATACCAATATATTCTGTGCTATTTTTTTACAGGCCATCATTTTCACAGCAACAACACCCAAAGTTATGCCTAGAGAAATAGAACTATTTTCAAGTTTTCTGCTTTATATCAATTAGAAACTAATTTGAAATGTTTCAGTTTAAAGGTGGAAGATATTTCTGGTCCAGTCACCAGCTTTAATTAGTTGTTTTTAAACCAATATATTTTCTTCCTTTCTTTGGGCTCCATATGTTCTTTTCCTCTGAGATATGGATTTATGCCCTCAATGAGACACAGTAAACAGCTATATTCATAGAGTGTACTTTCTTGCAGGCATGTTCTGTTGACATTACCATGCATATAAAAATGATCTTAGGAAAAAAACAATTTAAAAATATGGACTGTAAGAATTTATTCTTTCATTTTACTGAAGTTGTTATAGATTCAACTAACTCAGCATTAGGATAATCTCAAAATATTAGACTCCAGCCATGCACCCAGTGCTTCTGCCACATCCTTACCAGGTGATCAAGCCTTTGTTTGAATATCCCACAAAAGGACTGTTTGTTCTGTAAATATATTTTAAAAGGTTATTTTTTAGCAAGTTCAGACTTGTCTCCTTGTGACCCTTCTTACTGATCCTAGCACAATAATACCAGGACTCCATTTTGTATATACCACCCAAATAATTCATCTAAACTGCATTTTCTACTGGGTTGGTTCAGGCTCTTCGATAAACAGATGGCAAAACAAAATTAAAGTAAAAGAGAATTATTAGTGGTATTTCCTGTGCGCCTGTACAGATAAAGTGGAGGGAGCTGGAGAAGACAGTGGAGGTCTTCAGACTGAATTGCAGGAATGGCTCTCATGAAAGGAGACGGGGAGCAAAAAGGGAGTGGGTAGGAAAAGTCTTAGGAAGCACACTACAAAAGAGCAAACAAAGAGAGTACATGCAATGTATTATAATAAAAGTCATGCTTGTTTCAGGTTTTTGTTTCCATAAAACAAAATGACGAAATATTCTATATCTACATAGTTCTGAGGCAGAAAAAAAAACTATTTAAACTAAGAATTAGCTAAAGATGTATGTCTTATTCAGGATTCATTTGAGAAACTAAAACTTCACTTTAGGTACAACCAACAAAGTTATATGTAAATAAATGATGAATATTGGAAAGGGTTGAACTGCAAACAGAAGTATAGAATTTTGGAAGAAAAAAAAGATACAAAATGAGTGATACTAAAAGATCAAAAGCTGTTAAGACCCTTGAACTAGAGTTAATGAACCTATACCTTCTGCTGCCCCTGAGAGATGCTGTTGGCTCCTCTCTCATTCTGCTGAAGCAATACTTCCTGAACCAAGGTTGAAGCCAAGAAAAAAGTGCTACACCTCCTACTCTGCTTGGGTCTAGAACCAGTCCATCTCTGCTGCTGCTACTAGAGCTATGGCCAGCAACTGTCACACTGTCGGAACCAGAGGAGGAAATTATGCTCTTCCTGCTGTCTTCCTATCCTCCTCTAGTACCTTCCATTAGTAGAATTCATCTGGAAGACAGCTGGCAAGAAAGATTGAGAAATGTAGTTTTCAGACTTCTAGCCTTCTTTATACACAGAAAAGCACAGAAGTGTGGTAATAGGTAGGGGCTGAGGACAAATAGACAGATGACTGCCCTGTTATATATGCCAGTCAAGACTGAACTCAAGAACATGCAAGTTGTAGGATAAAATAGAAGTGAAAATTGAAACTACATTAAAAATTTCTAGCTTCATAGCATTGTGCTAATTTTTTTCTTCTATTTTTTGTATTAATGAGATTTTTGCATGCTTTAGCATAATAATTATTACATATTTTTAAAGAGAACTTTCATCCTTTACCTTTGGTGTACAAAAGAGACAAATTACACACACATTTATTTATCTTTAACATCCTTATTGCTTTTATCAACATTTTTTGTCCAAACTCCCCTTGTACATAAGCCACCATAAAAGAATAAACCACTATTTTCAAGGATGATTCTGGTCATTGGGCTTGGGAAGAGGATGGAAGGGAATTAATCATGAACTGCAAAGCTTATAGATCTTAAAAGATCTACCAAAAGAATAGCAGCCCCATTTATCCTCTATGGAGTTCTAAACACCATACCCATATATTGGCCCCCATTCATCATTCTTACTCCCTAAGATTACCTCCTAAATAAACTAGCTGCTCCCAGGTAATTGTTTTAGATTTTACTTCCTTAGGAAATCTAGCCTAAGTTACAGGCAAATTCATAACAGAGATCATACTAAGCATCATTTTGAGAAATTGGGACAAAAAGAAAAAGAAATATCTCATTAGACACAGAGTAGAAACCAAAACAAAACAAATGGCACTCTAGTGGATTTGGAATAGGGTAGAGAAAATGGGACCTAATGAAACTTTTCTAGGTTGTCTAATAATTTTCATATTTAAAAGCAAGATTAGCCCTGGCTGGTGGATCAGTGGATAGGTGCCGGCCTGCGAACCCAAAGGTTGCCAGTTTGATTCCCCAGCCAGGGCACATAACCAGGTCTGTAGCTGGAGGCAGGTGAAAGGCAACCATACATTGATGCTTTTCTCCCTCTCTGCCTCCCTCCCTGCTCTTCTGTCTAAAAATAATAAAATCTTAAAAAATAAAATAAAATAAAATAAAAGCAAGAGAGCCAGTAATGGAGTTCTTTTTTCTTCTCCATTCTTACTACTCCTTCTCCATCTACTAAAGTCTTGAATGAATGTTCTGAAAGTAAAAGCAACAACACTCTGTCCATCTATCTATCCATCATCATCATCATCTTTATATTTATAAGCATAATATATATTTATATTCACAATATATGTATTTTCCATATAGTGCATACATGTATGTATATATATCTTTTATTCTAGGCTACTTTTACATTTACTAATTCACTTATACACCATTTAGATTATTCAACTTCAACTCTTTTATTTCATGGTTGTCTCTTATTCACATAGTGCTATGACTTTAGTTGATTTCAAAATAACTTAAGTTTTGTTAGTTGCCTTTTATTCCTTCAGCTACAATTATTTTATTTTCTAATTTTGATGGAGTTAATTGGTGTGACATTGGTTAATAAAATTGTATAGGTTTTAGGTATACAATTTATAATACATAATCTACAAATTACATTGTGTTTTCACCACCTTAAGTCTAGTCTCCTTCCATCACCATTTATTTTTCTTTTACCCTCATCCACTTTCCCCTACCCATCTTTCTTTTTCTCTGGTAATCACTATAGTATTATCTACAAATTTTTCTTTGCTTAACCCCTCACCATTTTCAAACAGCACTCCAAACCCCCTTCTGACACCTGTCAGTCTGTTCTCTGTATTTATGAGTCTGTTTCTTTTTTTGCTTATTAGTTCATTCTGTTCATTAGATTTCACATATAAGTGAAATCATATGGTACTTGTCTTTCTCTGACTGGCTTATTTCACTTAGCATAATATTGTCCAGGTCCATTCATGCTTTTGCAAAAGGTAGCACTTCCTTCTTTTTATGGTCTAGTAGTATTCCATTTTATAAATGTACCACAGCTTTTTCTTATCCACTCATCTACCGATGGGCACATGGGCTGCTTTCAAGTCTTGGCTATTATAAATAACACTGCAATGACCATAGAAGTGTGTATATTCTTTCAAATTAGTGTTTCATGTTTCTCAGGTATATTGCCAGAAGTGGAACCACTGGGTCATAAGGCAGGTTCATTTTTTTTTTCAAGGTTATTCCATACTGTTTTTCACAGTGGCTGCACCAATCTGCATTCCCACCAACAATTTGGTAAAATTTCTGAATTGTTCAAATCATTTCTTCAAGAATTTTTTTAAAATATAACTTCACAGATTTTGCCAGAACTTGAGGTTTGTTGCTATTTGTTCACAAAAGGTAGTTTACTATTAATGAATTTTTGGGTCGTAAAAAGTTTAAGCTATATTGTTGTTGTTTTTTTAATAGTATTTCTTACGAAAGAGGAACTGAGATGAATTTGGTTTTAATTGCTTTGTTAAATTATACTTGATTCCCTACTGTTCCATATACCACCACCACCATTCTTTAATCCTACCTTGAATGCTTTTAAAATTAATTAATTTAAAATTAACTACTTAACCTGGCTGGTAGTGCAGTGGATAAAGGGCCAGCCTGTGAACCCAAAAGTCGCTGGTTCGAGTCCCCAGCCAGGGCACATAACCAAGTTGCAAGTTAGGTCTTCAGCTAGGTCTGTAGCTGGAGGCAGGTGAAAGGCAACCATATAATGATGTCTCTCTCCCTCTCTGCCTCTCTCCCTTCCTCACTCTCTGAAAATAATAAATAAAATCTTAAAATATATAAATAAACAAATAAAATAAAATTAACTACTTAATACACAAATGTCAAATATTGATTGCATATTTAATATCTATCAGATGTTGTTTTTGGTGATGGGGCTATAGCAATGGAACACAACTGAAACTTTTTATCTTTCCTGTAGCTAAAATTTTAATCAAATAAAAATGATAATATATAACATATGTAAATATATGTAATATATTATATGTTGATAAATGCTGAGGATTCACTTAATATCTTACCAAATATTTGTGTCAGCCTTCTATTTTTAATCTATCTTTAATACTACTGTTTGTTTTAACCCTAAATACTTATAAAATCTAGAGACTGTCTCTAATTTTAAATTTGTTTACTTTTTCGGTTTTACAGATACATTTCAAACTGTCCTTATTTTATTTTCTGCACTTATCCATTAGCAACTTCCAAATTCCAACTGCAACTCAATTTGTTTATATTCATTTTCATATCTTAGTCATCTTTTTTATTCTGAATATTCTTTCACAAGTTTATTTTTTAATGTTGTTGTATTACAGTTGTCCCACTTTTTCCCCCCTTGCTCTCCCATGCCCTGCCCATCCCCCTGCCTCCACTCTCACAGTCAATCCCCACTCTGTTGTCCATGTCCATGGCTCATTTATACATGCTCCTTGGCTAGAACCTTCTACTTCTTTAAAGTCATCTTTTTTAGTAAGAAGAACTTATTCATTCATCCATTCAAAAGATATTTAAATTTATATTATGTCAGGTACTAAAGAATGCTAAGATGAAAGCACTCAGAGTAATATCCTCTTATATTGCTAATAGAAAGCAAAAAATTTCAAAGCAATTTCCCTTTTCTCTGGTGATCTAATTCTAATCATGGAAAGAATTTACGCTTCTGTGCTGCATATTTTTATAAGTTATTTGTTAGCATTTTAAACAAAAAGATTTATATTTAGTCTATGGGTTTGAGCATAGCCCGGATGTATCATTAGACTATGTTCCTTCTAACAGGCTGAGATGCTAACAGGCCACTTTACTGTTCATTGACACTGGAGGGCAGCTGAGTTCTTACAGGGCCAAATTGGTATCTTTGGCTAAATTATATCTATTCATTCATTCATCCATTTCCTTTATTTATTAACTTGTTCCTTCAACCAATTCCTATAGTGAAGTCCAATTTGAAGAACAAGGGGAAGTTGCTAAAGCTTGTCAAGTTGATTGTGGGTCTGAATGTGAGAACCAGTGGAAACTTACAGCATTTTGCTTCTGTTCTTATCTTCAAAAACGAACATTTGTGCCCTGGCTAGTGGCTCAGTGGATTGGCACTGGCCTGTGAACCCAAAGGTTGCTGGTTCGATTCCCCAGCCAGGGCAACATAACCAGGTTGCAAGCCAGGTCTCCAGCCAGGTCCTTAGCTGGAGGCAGGTGAAAGGCAACCGTACATTGGTGCCTCTCTCCCTTTCTTCCTCCCTCCCTGCCCTTCTCTCTGAAAATAATGAATAAAATTTTTTTAAAAAATGAACATTTGCTTAGAGGAAGTTTGTGAAGCTGACACAGAAGAGGAACAACTTAACTCTGTATCTCAAATCATCTAAGTGAAAAATAAATTAATTAATTAAAAATACTGCTTTAAATAAAACCAATTATTAGTCCTGACCTATTAGAGAAGAGGTTTGAAAAAATTTCTTTCAGAACCAGAATACTGGCTTTTTATTTTATAGTGGGATTTCATTCTCTGTCTCGTCAGATAGTTTCATAATTACCCTGGTATTCCTTGAAGATATTGCAGGTTTAGGTCCAGATCGCTGCAAGAAAGTAAATGTTGCAAGCAATAAAACAAATCACACAACTTTATAGTTTTTCAGTGCTTATAAAAGTTATGTTTATACTACTATATTCTATTAAGTGCAATAATGTTATTTCTAAAAAATGTATTGTACATACCTTAATTAAAAATACTTCATTGCTAAAAATGCTAACTATCATTTGAGCCTTCAATGAACCATAATCCTTTTGCTGGTGGAGGGTCTTACCTCACCCATTATTGATGGTTACTGAATGTCAGGGTGGTGATTGCTGAAGTTTAGGGTGGTTGCTGCAATCTCTTAAATTAAAACAGCATGGAAATTTACCCCATTGATTGATGGACTCCTCCTTTCATGGACAGTTTCTCTCTAGCATGTGATGCTGTTTTATACCATTTTACCCACAATAGAACCTTCTTCAAAACTGGAATCAATACCCTCAAACCCTGCCACTGTTTTATTAACTAAGTTTATGTAATATTCTAAATCCTTTGTTGTCATTTTAATAATCTCTACTGCAGCATCTTCAACCAGGAGTAGAATTCATCCTCAGACACAACTTTCTGTGCTCATCCCTAAAAAGCAACCTCATCCATTAGGGTTTTATTACAAGATTGCAGCAATTCATTCCCATCTTCAGGTTCCACTTCTAATTAGTATAGTTCTTTTTCTAATTCCACCACCTTTATAGTTACTTCCTTTTTCACAGAAGTCTTGCACCACCAAATGTTATTTATAAGAGTCAGAATTAGTTTTGCCAAACTTCTTTTAACGTTGCTATTTTTACTTCTTTCCATGAGTGTTCTTAATGGCATCTATAATGGATAATCTTTTCTAGAAAGCTTTCAATTAATTTTGCCTACATTTATCAGAAGAATCACTAGCTATGGCAACTATAGCCTTAAGAAATGTACTTAAATAGTAAAAACTTGAACTTTAAAATTACTCCTTGATCTATGGATTGCAAAATGGATGTTGTGTTAGCAGATATGAAAAGAACATTAATCTGTGTTTCATCAGAGCTCTTGAGTGACCAAGTACAGTGTCAATAAGCAGTGATTTTTCCAAAGGAAACTTTTTGTTTTTCCTGAGCAGTAGTTCTTAACAGTGGGCCTAAAATATTCAGTCAACAATGTTGTAAACGTCAGTTCTGTCATCCCGGCTTGTTCCATTTATAGAGCACAGAGTAGATTTAGCATAATTCTTAAGGGCTCCAGGGTTTTCAAAATGGAAAATGATCATTGGCTTGAATTTAAAGTTACCAGTTGTGTTATCCCCTACCAAAAGTGTCAGCCTGTCCTTTGAAACTTTGAAGACAAGCATTGACTTCTCCCTAGTTGTGGACGTCCTGGGTGGCATCTTTTTCTAATATAAGGCTGCTTTGTCTGCATTTAAAATCTGTTGTTTAATGTAGTTGCCTTTATTAATCACCTTACTTAAATGTTCTGAGTAATTTGTAGCTTTTATATCAGCACTTGCTGCTTCACTTTAGCTTTAAACTTTTCTTCTGCAGCTTCTTCATCTCTCTTAGCCTTCATAGAATTGAAGAAAATACCAGGCTTTTTCTGGATTAGCTTTGTTTTAAGGGAATGTTATTACCTAGTTTGATTTTCTATTCAGATCATTTATACTTGTTCAATATTAGCAACAAGGCTAACACCCTCAGAATCGAAGTTGTTTGCATTTTTTCTCTATAAGTTTGTTTTGTTTTAAAATTCCAAACAAATAGTACCACACAGTATGGTTTTTATTCTGTAAGATTTCTCTTACTCAGCATAATTTTGGGGTATTCAACCATTTTGTGTTTCAGTCGTTTTTGTTATTGCTGAGTATTATTCCATTGTACAAATATATCATAGTCAATTTATTATATTTTTTATTTATGAAATCTGGCTGTTTCCAAATCTTAGCTTTTCTATATTCCCCATTTGCAATTTTATTAAACAATTCATATTTTAAAAGTATCTTTGCATCTATGTTCATAAAGAGATATATCAGTAGTTTCCTTTTTATTTTTATTTTTTGGAAATCCTGTCAGATACCAGTATTAGGGTTATACTGGCCTCATACAATGAATGTTTTACTCTGATGTTTTGAGAGAAATAGTTGTATTGTGGATGTAGCAAGTCACAAATGGACCTCATGTTATTTTCCAACAAGAGGGTGCACCAGCACATAACGCCAAAAAGGTGCAAGAATTTCTCAGTGTCAATGTTTCTGAATTCTGGTCAATGGAAATCTGGTCGCCTCCTTCATCAGATGCAAATCCTTTAGATTTAGACTATTATGTCTGCAACATTTGTGAGAGAGAAGTTAATAAACAACCTCATTCCAACAATGGGGCTGTTAAAGCTAAGATTGAAAACATTTTGATGTCCATGGATAAAGAAAAGTGAATTAAAGCGTGATCAAGATTCTATAAATATTTTTAAAGATGCTTAACATATTGTTTAGATAATCTTAATTGAATTTTTGTCTCATGTATCAATTACTAAGTAATTGTTGTTAAAATCACTTAGCATTATGTTTGAAATTTATTTCTTCATTAAAATGTGTTATTTGTACTTTATGCATTTTAAAGTCCTGTTAGTAGGATTGCAGACATTAATGATTATTATGTCTTTCAAATAATTTATTATATCATGATAGAAATTTCCTCTACTTCTTGTAGTTATTTTCTGTCATAAAGATATTTTGTCTAATATTACTTTAACTACTGTGACCTTTTTATATTTACTGTTTTTTATATGATATACCCTTTTCACTCATTTGCTTTCAACCTTTCTATATCTTTATATTTAAAGTATTTTGAAGATAGCAAATAGTTGTCTTGATTTTTAAAATAAATGTTGATAATCTCTGATTTTTAATAGGAAAGTTTAGTCATTTATATTTAATATAATTGTTGGTAAGGTAGGGTTTGTTTTTCCTATTTTATGATGTGTTTTATATTCATCTCCTTTGGTTTTTGTTTCTCTGTTCCTAAATTGCTCTTTAAGATTAAAAAAACTTAGAATCTCATTTTCTCTGTTGAATTTTTGTATATACTTCTTTGCATTTTTCCACTACTTGTCCTAATTAGTGAAAAGAATGCATCTTTAAATTTTCACAGTAGAATAGAGTTAATATTGTGCCATTTCACAATAAAATGCAGAAAATTTGGAAGTGTATAGGTCTGTGTACACTTTGCTTTATGCTTTCATGGACATAATGCATTATTTTTATTTACAGTACAATCCCCAGAGACGTTATAATTTTTGCTTTAAAAAGTTATATTAACTTTAAAAACATTTAGAGGAAAAGATAATTCATTTATTTTCACTTGTATTTTTCTATTCAATATTATTCATACTCCCTGAGGATATCAGTTCCTAATTGGTATAATTTTTCTTCAGCGTAAGAACTTTCTTTGGCAATTATTTTAATTTATTCCTGATGGCAACAATTCTCTCATATTCTTTTTATCTGAAAATGTATTTTTCTACATTCTAAAATGGTACTGTTGCTGGATATTAAATTATCTGTTGACAATTTTTGTTAGTTTAATATTTTGCTTTTATTAGTTTAATGATATTTTTTGCTGTCTCTAGGACTTCAAAGGTTCCTGAATAATAAATAGTATCATAATTCATGTTTTTCTTTTATAGGTACTGTTTTATTTTTCTTTGACCAGTTTTAATTTTTTTCTCTTTTTCTTTGATTTTTGTGGTTATATGTTGATTTTTTCTAGGTAAGGTTCTCTTCATATTTTTCTTGGTTGGGGGTTGCTAAATTTCTTAAATCTTTAAATTAATGTCCTCCACCAAGTTTTGAAGAATTTCAGTCAATATTTTTCCAAAATTAGTTTTGTTTCATTCTCTTTTTTTCTGAGACCCCAAATACATGTGTACATAGATCTTTTCATATTATTTTTTTGGCCAATAAAGCTATGTTAATTTATTTTTCAATCTTATTCTATTTACTCTACAGATTGGATAATCCCTATTGAATTATCTTTAAGTTCACTGGATATATCTTCTGCTTCTTTATGCTCCTCTTAAATTTGCTTGGTACATTTGTATATCAAATATTTATAAATCAGATATTTTCATCTCTAGAATTTTCCTTATTATGTATCACTTATATTTTTCTGCTGAGATATTCTTATTGCAACTATGCTTTAAAATGTATATATGCTAATCTGATACCTAATTCATTTTCACATTGGTCAATGTTGGTTGCCTTTTGTCTACAGAATTGGTCAAATATTTTTGTTTCTTTTTATAGTATGTTTGGATTGCATTCTAAACTATGAATTGTTATGTTACAGAACTCTGTATTTTCTTTTATTCCTCCGAAGAGTGTTGGTATTTGTATTTTAGCAAACAATTCAATTGGTTGAACTGAAAGTACAAATATTCCTTCTTAAGCAGCAGCTCAAATATTAAAGTTCTCTGTTTTTTGTTATCTGTGCTGCTTTGAGACTGCCTCATGTATATGTGGTTCAAATCTCAGGTTGAATTTGATCAAAGTTTATCACAGACTTCGAGGCCTCTTTACCATACCCTTTCTCCTTTACTAAATTTTCCCCTTACTCTTCAGTTCCTCAGAGCTCTATACTCTGGACCTTTAGGACAGAGAGTGTGTTTTATAATTCAACTTTAGCTTATTCTCAGACTAAAATCCATAAAAGAGAAAATTAATAGCATGCGAGTCCCTTTTCCTAAGGCTTGCTTCACAATATGTTTACTTCTGTTCACATTTTTCCAAGTTATTGACTTTTGTATTTCTGTAGAGTTGTAGTTGATATATTTGGGAATGTCAGTCTGATAGGAGTATGATTAACCTTTCAGGAACCAAAAATCGCTTCAAGGTGATCAATTTTAAAAAGAGTTGACTTTGTACATCAATAATTTTTGTAAGTAAAAGTTTTATTTCAATATAATTTACATACCATAAAATTTACCCCTTTAAAGTGTATCATTCAGGGTTTTTAGTACATTCACAGAGTTATGCAAAAATCAACACTAATTTTACATTTGTATCTCCTTAAAAAAAAAATGAAACACTCTACCTGTTAGCAATCATTCTTATTCAACCTCTCTCTAGTCTCTAGCAACCACTAACCTACTTTGTGGACCTGCCCTGGACATGTTATGTAAATGTGTTCTTTTGTGACTGGTTTCTTTTACTTAGCTCATCATAAATCTGTAATTAAATATCCAGAGAGCACAACATAAGTGATCAGAAATAAATTGCTGTTATTTTTGTATGTGTATAAAATATTATTTTTATTTGTATAATTATTTTAGCTTCTACGTATAAATAAAAGTCAATTTTAAGACTAATATCATTTTATGAGAACACTGGCAGTAGCAAGTAGAGAGAAATATGTGGAAGAATCAAAAGAACATGTGCAGAATCATTTCACTGCTAATGTTTTCTTAAGGAATTGAGGCACATCGGTAAGCTAATGAAGAAAAAGGTAAATGGGGGACCACAACCAAATAAGCCAAAATATTTAGTACTAGCAAGTATTCTTCTACCCTTGCTTGCTGGTGGCAAAATGTGATTATATCAAAAATGAAAACATAGTGGACTATAGAACATCTTTATTTGTCTTTACTTTCTTACTTAAATAATAATGAACATCAATAATAATAAATATTTGATAAGCACTTATTATTGATGTTCAAAAGCCTTGAAATATAGGCAAGTATGCATAGTAAATAGTTACTGATTTTATAACATGATTTGTTAAATGACCTCACCTGATATATTGAATGCATTGCCTCTCATCATTCTGATCAGAATTATCTTTATATAAACTTTGTAGAACTTACATCTTGTACTATTAAAACACATGTATTTCAGAAATCTCTAGAGCTGTCTGAAAAGCACTTCTAATTCCTTGAATGTTTGGTCAGTTGACTTCCTCAGACTACCTGTGACCTTAGCTATGACTATTTCCACCACCTTGTTGGAAGTGGATGATGGTCCATGAAAGAGTTGGTCTAACTCCCTGACTATATCTTTGAACTTTTGAACCAACTTTTCAACTGTGCTGTGGGAAGTGACAAAACTTTCAAGATGATTTTTATTGCAGGGCTTTGCTATTCATTGTTACATTCAGTCCTTTTATCCAATGAGCAGTATCTACTCAATGCACTAATCTTTTATCAATCTATAAAAAATAGAAAATCATGACATATGCGTTTCTGGATTCTAGAGTCACCCTGAATAGATTGGGGGATCTTCTAAGAATTTTTTATTTCATCATCATAACAAATCTACAAATTGGCTTCTATTATGACTTCCATTTTACAGAAGAAGAAGTGAAAGCATAAGGAAATTAAGTAATTTGTCCAAGATTACAGAGCTAAAAAATGGAATATTATGAGTCTTGGGTTTAAGAAAAGAGAATAAATTTAAGATTGAAAAATGAATAAAGAAAAACTACATTAGCTGGTAGAACACAAATAGTTTGCTGTATGTTAATATGCTATGATTGTATGCTAATATAACATGCTCTCCGGCTTGCACAGTAGATATCAGATATTTAGGACTTTCCTAAATGATTTTCAGAGAACTGTTCTAATAAACATACTTCACTATGAAAGTGCTATGCAGTCTTGGACAAATTTTTAGCATCTCTGTGCCTACAAACAATTGAGATAATTGTTTTAGCCATCTCCCAGCAGAGTTGTATTTCGGAATCTGAACATAAATTGTTTTCTGATTTCCTTGGAAGAAAGTCATACTATAAAAACAAATTTGGGCTATTATAATGACAAGTGTGAGTGTACATTAATTTTCCCCTTATGTTCTTATTGCCAGCAGATGGAGGTTGAAATTGAATTGCTGCTGACCGTTGTCCCTTGTTATGGCCCGTGGAGATATGACAATTGAAGAAGAACTTAGAGGAATGCCAAGTATCAGAGCATGAAGCAGTGGGTGTGACCCTCGCCTTGGACATTTTATGGCTGATAGCATTTGGCAAAGAAAAAACCTGCATCCTCTATAGGGGTCTTGTATGTAGAGATCAAACTCAACCATGCTCCCCACCCCTATTTGATTTGTCCCGTAATACATACTTTTGCCAAATCTACTCTTTTAATTTTCAGCTACCTTCCCAGCCACTCTGCAAAATACTTCAACAACTAAATAAATCATACCTGAAGAAATTTCTTTGATTCATTGCAAATTTGGCACAGAAAGAAAGAGGCAAGACACATAAAATCTCTTGTCCATCCTACCCTCGATTTTCTGGGGGCTTGTCCTGGTTTTTAGTTTGTTTGTTTGTTTTTGTTTTTTGTCTGTTTGTTTTATTGAGCAGAAATTTTAATCTAGAGTCCACTGATGACTTTCCAGAGCTGCCTGACCCTCAGGAATTAGAGGCAAAATACCTGTGTGTGCTATAAGGTTATTATTATTATTTTTTTCTATTAGCAGAGACTCAAAAGTTTTCACAAGATTCTCAAAAGAACTTGGGACTTCAAAAGCTTATGATTCCTGCTTTGGATCTTTGGTTTATAGGGCAGTGAAACTTTGTATGTTTGTGTTAATGATGGAGACACAACATTTTATGTGAATGGGAACAAGGGACTGGTGGAGAAAAACAGCTTGGAGGCCATTATTACCTTTCCCAATCTCCATTTCTTGTCATGAATTATTAATCATGAAGTAACACTTCATCTCATGCTTTGAAAATTCTCCCCCTGGTAAGAACAGCTTAATTGAATTGGAGGAAGTGGCGCAGGAAAAACTAACTGTGGATGTTGCTGGTTTTACCAAAAGCCATTACACACCCTACAGCCTTCTCCACCTGTTTGAAAACTCAAGGCCCACTAATTCTCATGCCACAAGGAAACAAATGGGAAAGTAGAGGAAAACATAAAATTGTTGAGCTTCAAACATTTCTTTCCTGTGGATACTTTATTTTGGCTAATACGTACATGGGAAGATAAGGAAAGTTAAAGGGTGTGGGCAGGGCTCTGATATATGGGAGAAGGGAGTGTAAGCCAGTTCATTGCTCTGGTGTGCATTTTGGCAATGTAACAAAAACCTCCACTCAGCAATTGCAATATCAGGAGGGTTTTTTTTTTTTTCAGAAATGCATATTTAAAATAATTTGAAATAATTCATGTGTGTAATAGAATATGACAGTCATTAGAAATCATGATTAAATACATTATTGATATGAAATTATGTTTATGATACTTTGTATAAAAAGTCAATAAACCTATATGTATGTATACAGGGTATAGTATATTGTGCATTGATAACAAATATAATACTATGGGATTAAGGAATATGTGCCTCAATTACATGTTTAAATGAACATAGAAAAAATCTGGTAGAATAGACACTAAATGAAAAAATAGTCCCCGTATAGGTGATGTGAACAGCACCTAATTTATTTTTGCTTATTTTTATTTTCATTTTGTTTTCTCCAATAAACAGATACTTTTTGTCATTAAATGTACTAGTAAAGTTTAGTCACTATCTTTTTATGAAACTAAAAACTCCAGATCAAAAATAGAAGGTGGTATCAGCAAAAGACAAGCTCTTGCCTCTTGCCAATTCCTGAAGGTTGGGTTGCAGGCATCAGAAAATGAAGCAGACAGAAGTGGTGGAGATGGCCTTTCCTCTTGCCATGCGAAGCAGGGAGGCCAGTCTGGGCTACTTCCCTGGGTCTGATCCATTCCCTCTACCCACAACTAGGTCAATCCAAGATAGTTTCAGATACATTGAATAGTACACAGGCAGGCTTTTAAAGACAGTTGAAAATAAAGGGTGAAAAAAATCAGCTCAAACCATAGTAGAATTGCTTATTTCCTGCTGCTTACATGCTGACTTCCCTTAGCTCCCAGTGTTTGCTCTGGTCATAGCTTCTGTGTTAGAATCACCCTGCTTGCCTTTTTTTTTTTTTTTACAGAATGCAAATGCTCTCTGTCTTGGTTTCCACTGCATCTCCATGACCTAGCACAACACTCCATCAATAAATGTTGAGTGAATAAATGATTAAGTAGACGCATGAACAAAGAACATTAAGGAATGACCATCTTAGGTATCTTGGATTCCCAAAATGCATATGCATAGAAATCCAAGATAGGGAGACAGATTATTATCCCAAAGGTAGCCTGAAAAGAACAGCTTTCTCCAAGACATAAAAAATGATAAATCGAAATAGTGCATGTGGGGATTTGGAAGGGATAATAAGGAGGGAAGGAATACTACAAAAACCAAGCTGACGTAAAAAGACCAAGATGGGTTGCTGCTGTTTTAATCTACCATTATAAATGGCATTACTGTAGGGGTGGAGGAACAAAGGTTGTTTAGTTTGCAGAGAAGTATATTCTTGAATGGGTGAAAATTTAATCTGCAGGATGATTTGAAGTGGAGACAGCACACTGGATGACTTTAGCCACATAAACTGGAATGGCCGGGTGAAATGATTTCTATTCAATCCCCCTGGCTTCCTGGCCTAAGCTGATGATTATTAAGCATTTATGTGGCATTTCATATGTACAAGTGCTTTACAATCATTTATTATTTATTCCTCACAACGTGAGAAAGCCACAAATCAAGGGCAGGGATAAAGTTAATACAGTTTTATTAAACAAGAGGGGTGTGCCTAGCAGCAGGCTCAGCTACAACCAGGGTGTGTGACTTCACAGGAGAGAAAAAAACATGAAAATTGCTTTTTTATTTCCTTTTTTGTGTTTCAATTTATACTTTTAATCAGTGTTAAGTCAGGTGACCCTGCACACCTGGGGGAACCCCAGGGAGCCTGGCAACATGGTGGGTTAGCTCAGGGGGAGCCTGCCTCTGAGTCTGTCATTTACACTCCACATTTCTTCCCTCCCTGCCTTTCTCCCTCCCCTTCCTTACTACCCTCTTTTCTGTCCATCTAACGCTCCTATTTTTCTCTCTGTTTTCTAGTCTTTATTTTTTATATTTGTTTTTTCTTCTTCTTTCTTCATGCCCCATCTCTCCCTTTTTTCTTACTATTTTTTCTCTCACCTGTCTTTTCTCCTCTTTTTTTTTTTTTTAATTGAAAAAAAAAAAGATTTTATTTATCATTTTTAGAGAGAAGGGAAGGGAGGGAGGCAGAGAAGGGGAGAAACACCAATGTATGGTTGCCTTTCACCTGCCTCCAGCTATGGACCTGGCTGGAGACCTGGCTTGCAACCTGGTTATGTGCCCTGAGTGGGGCGGAGTGTGGTGGAATGGAAACAGCAACCTTTGGGTTCACAGGCTGGCACCTATCCGCTGAGCCACAAGCCAGAACGATTGCCTCCTCTTTTCATCTCTCTCTCTCTCTCTCCTGTCTCTCATCTCTTTCTCTCCCTTTTTCCCTTCCTCTCACAGTCACACAGAGACACACAGGGCCACTACACACAGAAAAAGAAGCAGAATCTAATTGTGTTAAGTGCAGAAGGTCATTTCCTCTTCAAGACAGCACTCCCTCACTGCCTTCTTCTACAACCTGACACGTGGAAAATTTTAACCCGATTTGTACAGGGAGAATAATGGCTGTGTTAATCCAAGTTGCTTGGAAGGTCGTTTAAAAACCATTCCAGGTTGTTTTACTCCCACTTCTAGTGTTCTTCAGGCACTTCTCATAAATGCTAATGAATAATTCACCTTGGTAGTATAGACAAACACAGGCTGGTGGTGTTATTTGGAAATCATTCAAAATGACTAATTAGTCATTTCCTTTAGATTTTATTTAACAAAGGAAAAAGGATTTTGAGATAGTTGGTGAATCATAGATCATTATGATAATAACATTAATTTGGAGAAGAGTTGATCACATTTAGTGAAAAAGCCTGAATGATTGCAATTAAAAAAATGTTATATATAAATTTATTACATTCTAGGCAAAACTTTATTAGACAATGAAAAATATCTTAGATAGAGGCCTTGCTGGCCTAATTTTGAGGAATAGATAACAATCATTCATCATTAACATATGTATTAAAATAAAGAAAAGTAGATAAATACTCTCCCTAAAACCTCTTTAAATACTAATACTCATTTATGACCACCTACTATGTGTGGGATACACTGTTCTAGATGCTAGAAATAGAGCAAAGAACTGACAGAAAATGTCCTTGCTTTAATGATATTTAGATCCTAGAGGAAATATGTTATAAAGATAAATATAATTGTTAGATAGATTAGATAGTATGTAGGTAGATAAGGATGGATGTCACATAATGACAAGTGCTAGGCGAAAAATAGAAAGAAAGTGACTGGGTATGTTCTGTAGTGTATTGGGTGCTATTTTTAGAGGGTTCAGAGAAAGCCATTAGGGAAGGGACAATAGAGCAGAGATTAAATATTGAGAAAGAGCCAGTTATATTAAGATCCAAGCATTCCAAGGCAGTGGATAAGCAAGGTGTAAGAGCCACGAGGTGAGAACAAGGTCAGTGTGTTGAAATGTCATTGTTTGTAGCCTAGTGATAAAAGAGAGTAGTAGGAGGAGAAAAGAGCAAAGTCTGACCAGGGACCAAATAATGTTGTTTCTTTCTTTTGTTTATCAAACTCTTTTCAGTTAATAAAAGGGAGTTTCACTCTGGTGACTCAATCATCATGATTTTCAGTTATGGGAAGGAGTAGGATAAGTTAATTCAGTTGTAACCAGTGTAACTCCTCTCCATCACATTTCCTTTCAAATTGTAACCCTTCCTTTTCATGCTACTGGCTGTAAGTCTCCAGTGTACCAATAAAGAGCAATTTCAGAGAACAAAGAAGTGACTTCCTTGGCTGTTTAATTTAGTGAAAGGCAGAACATAATTGAAAAAGTATATAGTAAAACATATTCTTGGATTTTTCTCCTCATGATTATGCTAAAATCCTCCTACATGAGCAGATGGAAGATGCCTGCATTCTACTTCTCCCCTTTCCTACCCAGAAGAAATGCAGGAAAGGGAAGATAGATACCTGATCTCACCAGCTGCCATCTTTGGAGCTACCAGCCTTTTGCCAAAGACTTCTTCATGTGTTACTTCTTAGCTAGGAAGTAAGGGTCTGCCAACTTCAAATTGGGTCCCATCTCTACTAGTCCTCGGGGTACCAACCAGTAGCCTGAGTTATAATACTTAGACTTAGTTGGGGATATGACTTAAAAGACATTTTGGAGCCTGATGGGAATAATCATTGAGAATAAATGTTAAATGACATATTGAACCTTTGATTTTAGAGTGGTTACCAAAATATCAGGGGGTCAAGTCAATGAGAAGGATTGAAACATAGTTCCTCTATATTATTTCCCTTTGTTTAAAAAGCTTTAACTTCCATCTGTCACTTTTTCTCATTTTCTTTTTCTTCCTTTCTATTGCATTATAAGCATAGACTTCAGTGAACCATCTGGTACAATGAGAAATGTATTTATGGGTCAAATTTTTGAATGTCTGCAAGTCCCCAGTTTGCTAGTACCACACTTAGCCTCCCTGTTCTCTTCCTCCCTAAAGAGTGTTGAACTTCTCTTTTCTTTAGATATTGTTCTTGCTGCTAAATTCTTAATCACTGCTCTGTATGTAATCAACTGTATATGTTTTCATTTTCATACCACATTACACTGCTAAATATTGATGTAAACTCTTTACTTCCCAAAATACCATGTAAGGAGGGCTATGCATGTAATCAATTTTACTGAGGATTTGGAGGCAGTGAGTGAAAGAAGGTCTCATGGAATAATTGAAAGGTAGATAGATCTCTATGTGGCACTGAAAAGCTATTAAAGAAAATTAGATAGGTTTTCTTAAAAGCTTTAGTCTCTATCACCTCTAAAAAATGCCCATTTGTTTTCTCAATCCCATTTTATATCTCACTGTTGAAAATACCTTTCTACTTTTCACACTCTTCCCTTAAGCTTGCTTGTCAGTCGCTCTAAAAGCTGAAAGGTTTGTCTATCTCATTGACTCATTTGCAATCCAAACAACACAAACTCTAAGATCTGTATTAGTTAGGGTTCTCCAGAGAACAGAATCAATAAAATGTGTATATCAGTAGAAATAGATTTATTTTAAGAAATTGGCTCATGTGAATCTGAGCCAATTTGGTGGGTCCAAAATACGATGGGGGAGGCCAACCAGCTAGAGACTCAGGAAAGAGTTGCAGTTTGAGTTCAAGGTATCTGTTGGAGAATCAGAAACAGCCCATTATTTCAGGTGAAGCCTGAAATCAGTGCTATGGAATTTTCTCTTGCTTGAGTGAGATCAGCCTTTTGTTTTATTCAAGCCTTTGGTTGATTGGATGAGGTCCACCCACATTACGGAGGGCAATTTGCTTTACTCAAAATCTACTAATTTAAATGTAGGTATATTATCCAAAAACACCATCACATAAACATCTAAAATAATGTCTGACCAAATACCTGGGCACTCTCACCCAGAAAAGCTGATATATAAAATTAATTATCACATTATTCAAAATTGAAAGACATATACGAGAATTCTGCCAAATAGAGTTTTCTTCGCCATGAGCTGCTCCAAATTTTTAATCTTATTCCTCTTCTCCTCAGTACAGAAAAGTTCTTATTTATTATTAGTTACTGTTTTTCTCTCTCATTTGTCAAAACAAATTGATTGGAAGGTGAGGGTGTGTGTATGTGTGTGTGTGTGTGTGTGCATATACTAAAAATGTGATTGAATTTGGAAGGGTCAGTGTCATACTTAAAAAAAGGAAACACTATTGAGTCAATCTGAACAACCAACTTTCTAAAAACTTTGTTACATTTAGCCCATTGACCACCTTTATATTTTGATGTGAAAATCTTGAAGTTAAAAAATAAAGGAGGCCCTGGCTGGTAGCACAGTGGATAAGGCACCAGGATGCAAACCCAAAGTTTGCTGGTTCGATTCCCCAGCCAGGGCACATAACCAGGTTGCAAGCCAGGTCTCCAGCCAGGTCTCCAGCCAGTTCCCCAGCCAGGTCCGTGGCTGCAGGCAGGTGAAAGTTAACCATACATTGATGTCTCTCTCCCTCTCTGCCTCTCTCCCTTCCCCTCTCTCTGGAAATAATAAATAAAATCTTAAAATAAAAAATAATAATAATAATAAAAAATCAAAGAAACTTGCCCTTTTCTTCTTTATCTTTTCCCACTACCCCAAAGATAATTTATATGTGGTAAATTCAAAAGAACTGGTTTTGTTCTTCTATCTTACAATAAAGAAAGGTTTTATGTGGTAAATAAAAATGATTGGGCACTGGTAGATTTCAATTTTTAGAAGTGTCCTAAAGGCTAATGTAGGCCTTGGAATTTGTTTTTAAGATAGTGTGCTATGCTGAAGACTTCATGAAAAAAATAAAAGGTAGGTAAATTTCACAGAGTAACTTCCACTGTGAAATGCTGCACAGTCTAAGCAACTCAGTCTCTTATCGCAAAGGATACTGTGGACTTCCGCTTACTCTTGACTTTATTGTATTCATTATATGCAAATTTCCTGATTGAAGTTAGGTTGATAACATAAAAATGTTAGTTGGAGATTTTATTATTCTTATTTTCAAGGCTTGAACTTTTATTTGTTTGTATATCTGTATCTGAATGTCTATTAATAAGGTGGGCTTAATGTTAAATACACTCATATGCGTATACATAAAAGTCTGAATTTACACAACATAAATTGAGAAAGTGATTTCTTTTTGCTGCAAATCATGTATATATAATACACCTAAAAGCGGAGCTTTTCTGGCTGAAGGGAAAGCAGGTGTTGAGGAGAAAAGGTGGAAGAGGGAAGTAGAAATTTTCTTGGCCTGCACCTTGTCCCACGTGGCAGTCTCCTGCAAATACACCTTTCAAATTAGTAAAGTTGGAAGGAATGTAAATATATTTACCCAGGGAAAACAGTCCTCAAAGCAGCTTTTAATAGCTAGGTATTGAGCTCAAATAAAATATATCTTAATAGATGCTCATTCAAATTTCTACTCTTTCTGATAAACTACCACCCCTGTGAAGCCTTCTTTCCAATTTTTCGCTTGGAGGGAAGAAATCATTGCTACCTACAATGTTCCCTTAGCATGTCATTCCCACATGACTTAGTGCCTGCCATGTTGCATTTTATTATACTGTGAACTTTTTAAGCCAGACCCCACTTCCTCTATATATCCAAAGACCTGATACAGTGCCTGGATAAGAGTTATGTGTGACCAAAAACACACTTAGGTTACAGTTCATAGAGTAAATATTTTTCTAATAACAAATGTCAGGTACATCTATACAGAATAGAGTAGGCAACTTTGATTTTATGTGTTCCACAGTGTACTACTTCTCTCCTTCAAATTCATTTTGAATTGACTGCAATGCTACCAAATTAAATGTAATGTGCTTCATTTACAGAATAAATTAAAATTATTTTTTCTTAAGGCTTAAAATTATATATGCTTCATTGAAATAAGTAAGATGTTTGAGAGATTAGAATCTTAAACCTGTCAAATAATTAGTGTTAGAATCACTGAAATATTTTTTAGTAATTTAATACATTTTAAATTAGAAATTAAAGAGAAATAGTGGCTATGAGAATAATACACTCCTGTAATCAAAACTGCAGCTTCTTTATTCTATCCATATAAAGTAATGGAGAAAATTTGAAGATAATTATAAAAACAAGAAGCTTAATAGGTTCTAAAATCATGGGATTGGAAATTGCATCCCAAGATCCATCTGCCATGAGCACTGTTAATGAAATATGGCTTTGATTTGCTTTTGGATCATAAAGGTACAGAACAATTATATTTCTGAGTGATTGGGGGATGCGTCAATGAAAATAAGATTGACCCATATTCCTTTATCTTGTCTACAATCAGATAACCAGTATTGAAAACACTTGTATAATTCATTTTGTTTTAAAATTTTTGAATAGCATGACATTTTGGGTCAGAAAAGGTTTATATATAAGAGTAGTGATCATGGATATGAGATTACTAAAGGAATAGATATTCCGTGAAGTACTGTTCCACATGGCTAGGAACTTCCAGTTATGGATGGGAATGTGCTTTAACAGACTACAGCATGCCGTGCTATTCCCATTTCCTGTTAGTCTCAAAGAAAAACTGGAACAGATACATTTCATTCTTGTTGCATAATTAAACATAAAAGAACTTCTTTCAGATTCTTTTAAAGTAATCACAAGGATCTTTTGAAAGCTCAGCAAAAGGAATATCCCATGTATTCCTTATTTTTATTCTTTGTCTGAGTTTATGTATGTCATGCAAAAGATGAAAGAAATGCCCTTAAGAAGAAGATAATCAAAACTTTTGATATATTTTTAAAATATTTTATTTGTTATTTTTAGAGTGAAGGGCAAAAAGGGAGGGAGAGAAGCATCAATATATGGTTGTCTTTCACCTGCCTCAACATTTGACATTTTTTTTTTTTAAAGATTTTATTTCATTATTTTTAGAAAGAGGGGAAGGGAGAGAGGCAGAGAGGGAAAGAAACATCAATGTATGGTTGCGTTTCCCCTGCCTCCAGCCACAGACCTGACTGGAGACCTGGTTTGCAACCTGGTTATGTGCCCGGCTGGGGAATCGAACCTGCGACCTTTGGGTTCGCAGGCCGGCGCCTTAACCACTGTGCTACCAGCCAGGGCCAACATTTGACATATTTAAAGTAAATATTAAAGTTGAGTAGTCACAGGGTTAGTTTCTAAAGAATGTATAGTTAATTTAAATAATTAGGGAATCTTTTGAGGTGGAAGTACCAGAAGCACAAACATTCTAGAAAAGGTATAAACTAAAAATTTGAATAATTAAGAAATAAACATCTGTTCAAACTCTGGGTGAATTGTTAGGACTGGAATGGATTAAAAATAGTTAATACTTACTGAGAAAAGTACAGACCCATTTTTGAGGATCATCATCTTTTGAAATATTCTTTTGCAGTTATGGGCTTAACAGTTTACCAGTTATTTATTTTAGAAAATTAAATGGATTTACAACATTTATTAAAAATAATAATCAGTCTTTAGTTTTACATTAGCTATTATGAAACCTGGCACATGTGTACATGCATGCACAGCCTTCGCCTTATGTGATTTTTGGCCATACGGAAGGACCACTGCTAAAGATGATCACAAGAAAATATGTAAGAAGAGCCAAATATTATCACAAGCAAATGTGTAAGAGAGTAAAAATGTTCCTTGAGTGCCAGCATTGAAAACCCAAATCCCAAGGCAAACATTTGGGCAGAAGGAATAAGTACAGCCTAATGAGTTCTCGTGATTGGTGTCTGGACTGACTCTTTTGTGCGCCCCTTCTGATGGACAGTACTAATGCCATTCTGATTTTTGATATTTTTTTTTATCTTACTCCTGGAAAAATATAAAAGTGTAAAGCAACAGACAGTACTTAAGAAGAGTTCACAAGGTTATTTCCATATATGGTAGGTCCACTACATTTTCACAAGAATATTCATTTATTGTAGCATTGTTTGTTTTGAGAAAAATAATTGGAACAATGTAAATGCCCATCAGTAAGGAAATAAAGCATATTCACTTTAGGATATTATGCAACAATAACAATGAATGAGGTAGATCTATTTATGTTACCTTATAAAATTTGTAAGATATAGTCTTTATTTTATTTTTTATTTGAATTGCATTTTATTTTCTTAATTTCTTTTTTATTGTTCTATTATAGTTGTACCAATTTTTCTCTTATTGCTCCCCACTGCCTGCACCCTGACTCTCATGGTCAATCCCCGCTCTGTCGACCATGTCCAGGGTCATTTACACTATTTCCTTGACTAAACCCTTCCCCTTCTTTCCTCCTTTCTTCCTCCCCCTTCTCCTCTGGTCACTGTCAGCCTGTTCCTTGTTTCCATGTCTCTGGTTCTATTTTGCTTATTTGTGTGTTTTGTTCATTAGGTTCCTATATTAGGTGAGATCATACAGCATTTATCTTTTGATGCCTGGCTTATTTCACTAAGCATGCTGTCCCCAAAGGTAGGAAAGAGCTCCTTCTTTCTGCTTCATAGAACTCCATTGTGTAATGTACCACAGTTTTTTGATCCACTCATTTACTGATGAACACTTAGGCTGTTTCCAGCACTTGGCTATTGTAAATAGTGCTGCTATGAACATAGGGGTGCATAGGTTCTTTTGAATTGGTATTTCAGGATTCTTTGAGTATAATCTCAGCAGTGGAATCACTGGATCAAAAGGCAGTTTCATTTTTAGTTCTTTGAGGAAATTCCAGATGGTTTTACGTAGTCGCTGCACCAATCTGCATTCCCACCAATAGTGCACTAGGGTTCCCTTTTCTCCACATCCTCATCAGCACTTGTTTATTGATTTATTAATGATGTCCATTCTGACTGATGTGAGTGGTATCTTATTGTGGTTTTAATTTGTGTCTCTCTGATAGCTAATGATGTTGGGCATCCTTTCATATGCCTATGGGCTTCCGGTATGTCCTTCCTGGAGAAGTATCTGTTCAGGTTCTTTGCCCATTTTCTAATTGAATTGTCTGTCTTCCTAGTGTTGAGTTGTGTAAGTTCTTTATATGTATTTTGAGGTCAAACCCTGTCCCAAATATAATTGGCAAATATGTTTTCCCATATGGTTGGTTCCCTTTTCATTTTGCTGATCTTTTCTTTAGCTGAGCAGAAACTTTTTAGCTTGATGTAGTCCAATTTGTTTATTTTTTCTTTATTTCCCTTGTTCTAAGGAGATATTGGTGAAAATATTGCTGCATGGGATATCTGAAACTTTACTGCCTATGTTTTCCTCTAGAACTTTTATAATGTCATGCCTTACATTTAAGTTTTTTACCCATCTTGAGTTGATTCTGATGGATGGTGTAAGCTGATGTTTTAAAATTTTCAAACATATCCACAGAATAATATTATTAAATTAAAAAATATAAAACAAGAGAAATTAGTACCCTCCCACATGTATATGTAAATTCAAAGACAATGGTACTGGGAGAAACATTGAGCCAATGACAGTGATTACCTTCATTGATGGTACAAAAAAATGGATATAAGGCTGTCTGTCAAAAGAGACTATAATCTTATTTCCTGTGTCTTTATTTTTATAAGAGGAACATACTTTAAAAAATAAACTTGCAAGGGATATTGGAAAAGATAAGGGTAGGGGGAGTTGGCAATGTGCTATATGGTTTCTTTCTTCATGCCCAGGTAATGTTCCTCATATATGATCCCATCTCTAGGGACATGACCAGTTAACTGACTTTATTATGCAAAACCTTCCAGTTATGGGTGCAACTGAGTATGTTGGGCAAAGAATGATATGTCTCCTCTACAAATATGAATCTGTTTTAAAGTGTTTCAATCTGTATATGTAACAGTCCATCTGGGTATGTCTATTGTTTCATTCTACCCCAGGGGTTACATTTGGTTCTTACTGACTAATGAATGCAAAATACATCTATTTTTTGAGGACATAGAGCATTTAATAAAAGGGGCATAGACTGGCATATTACAGAGCTAGTTTTGGATATTGAAATAGAGGATCTATTGAATATAAATGTTATTATTTTGGTGTATCAGCATAATGGGTGTTAGATGAACTATGGACAACGGCAGAGAAGGTATGTTAATAATAACCTGTGTCTCTAACACTCCTTTTGTGAAAACCCTGGCCTATTTTCCCCTGTTAACAGGCATAGACTTCTTGGTTATATACTTAGGTGTTTTCTTGGAATTGTGCTTTTTAATAGAGTCTAGATGATAAATTAATTATTGTCTTTTAATAGACAGTAAGCTTTAAGAGGACAAGGACCATGAATCTTTTTCTTCATCCTTACATATGCATGATGCCTAGTAAGCAATTGACAAATGAATCGATGAATGAAACAAATACAATAGCTGATTTTACATGAAGAGTAGAGCAAAAATTTTGTAAGGTAATTTTGCTTAATTCTTTATCTCAGAAAATAGAGATGAAATCACTTTGTAAACTGCAGAGCAATTTAAATGTCATTATTGCTGTTTTATGAAAATAATGAAAGTTAAGTATCTACTATATGCCACTCATTAGTCTACAAATAAAAGATATGATGATGATGAACGAACTGCACCGCAAATAACTGAAATCCCACAAGCAATTTCACCCTGGGGATTTCCCACACATGTGATCAACTCCTCAAGCTAAGGAGCTGCCTGACTGCAGTGCTCTTGCGGAGTTCGTACCTAAGTGGCACGGGCAGGGCCACAGCCACAGCCGTGACTGAGGCTCTGAACGGACCCTTCAGCAGAGCTTAGTTTGCGCCAGGCTCTCATCTGAGGTCTCAATCTGTGTTAACATAATGATTTTTTTTTTTTTTTTTATTTCGAGAGGCAGTAGTTATTTACTGTAGAAAACTTGAAATTATAATAGAAAGTTATAAAAGATTGAACTTTTGATTTTCCTAATGAGTCTTTCATTTTAATACTTATAAAGTTATCCTGTTCTTAGAAACCTAAACCAAATTTCTTTAAAATATCAGTCTGAGAAGATGTATAATATTGTTATATGCATTTTCATAATTAATATATGGATTTTTTGCCATGTTTTATTCACTTTAGTTTTTTACTTGGTTTATTTTTTCTACTTTGTTATTTCCTTAGTTTTCTGTATTTCACTATATGAACTGTTTTCATTTTTTAAAGCTAGCTTCTAGATATATTTGGAAGATAGACATTTTTAATTCTAAGGGTCATTTTTAGTTTAAGACATACATAATTTTATGTGTATTTCTTAAATTTTCAAAGATAAGTACAAAAGAATGACATTCGTTGTTTTTGATACCTAACAGAGAATTTAACAGATTGACCAATGTCATGCTACATTCTAATCTTTGTTAATTGTTGGTAGTTGTAGATTCAACACATTGTTACCCAGTTATTTTAACTCTTAACTTTTTAATTACTTATTTTTTTCATTTACCACAGAAATGCATAACCACTATGACTAATGTAAGTAAGAGCCAGATCTGTAAAAATATTTTAGTTAATAATAATATAGTTAGGAACAAAATAAATATTCATTGTACAGGGTGGGGCAAATGTAGGTTTATAGTTGTTTGTATGGAATAATAACACTTTAATTAATAAATAATAATACAAAAGTAAGAATAAACTCTGTGTTTCTCCTACTCACAACTGCAAACGCACATTGCCCCATCCTATACATGCCCTACAACTCTCTGAGGAAGTGGATTTTTATCTTTGTTTTCACAGAGAAAGAACTAAAGTTCAAAGAGATTAGACAATTCGCTCAAGGTCAGTAAATTAAGCTAAGAGTGGCCAAGTTGAGATTTGAATGCAGCACTCATTCCGAGGAAGATTGAACTCTTACCAACCACATCATGCCACCACAAGAATGCTTTCTTTACTTCCTCTAGTGTTGCCCTTAATTTTCTTAAGATATAGTTATGAAATAGGTGACACATGATAATCTATTGACTAATAGGGTGAATCCTTGCTTTCATTGCCCCAAATCTGATGTTAAAGAGATTTAACGAAAGAAGCCATAGTGTTAAAGTGTAATAAATGTTATAATAGGAGAATTACAAAGTGCTAAAAAAAATTTCCTGACAAGTACTATGTCTGCCCTGGGCATCAGGGCAGGCTCTGTAGACAAAGGGAGCTCTTGGGTAGACCTGTAAGGTGAGGTGGAGTTAGGTCGGTGAGAAAGAAACTGAAAGATGAATATGGCTGAAACATACTATTTTCATTGGGAAAAAATGAAAATGACAGATTTAAAAAAAAAAAAACAAGGATTGAGAAGTAAGACTCAAGAAATACTTATACATTAGTTCATAAAACTTGCCACTGCCCAAGACATTTACTTTTAGCTCTTAGAATTTTCCTTTTTCAGTTTATAGGGTTATTACTGGTTTGTGTCTTTTTTGTATCTGTTCATGGATTTTAGCATGCAATGTTTAGAGCCGGCATAGAGAGCACTGGAAATCTGCTGCCATGCTATTGTGAAATTTAAAATGAAGATTTAGCTTCTAAAAGTATTTGCTATTTTGAAAAAGGAAATTCTAAGCAGGCAGCTCTAAATTTACATTTGCTCAGCTGTAGGAAATGATGAGAAGCTCAGTGAAGCTCTAACCTACATCAAGTTATTGACATGTTCTTGCTGGACTTCGAAGGGACAGTCTCCAAAAAGTCATTGGAATATTAATGAAAGTTTTATGATGAAATAAAAATCCTACAGCTAGAACAAAAAACATACATTAACCAAAAATAAGGGTGGGATACAATTTCCATGGCTACTAAAATATTATTCTGGTTTTTGTTAAGCTGAGAAGTGAAATGGATATCCTGTAAAGAGGTATATGGAGTTTAGCCCAGTTGCATTGGTTAAAAAGATGCACAAACCTCACTCTTTCATTTTCTACCATCTAAAATAGTAAATTATCTGAATCTCAAGTCTGTGAGATGAAAACCCTAGTAGGCCTACTGGCCCTATAAATGCAATATAGGGGGAAAATGATCAGTCAAGTCCAAATAGAACACAATATGCATAGTATTCTTTAAGTAAATAGTTTAAGCATTAGAATTGCAGACCCTAACATTTATAGAGATTCAAAGCTAGCCAATAAAATGGATAAAAATCAACTTATCCTTTTCATTAATTTACAAAATAAATATATTTTAGCTTAAAACACAAGTAGTTGAAAGCCTGACTCCAGGGAAATGATATAAATGAGCTAATATATGTTACCTGTGTAACATATATCACGTAGATATGCCTATCTCAGTTCCCTACCCTCCACCAAAAGATTAAAACAAATCACAATCAACAGCAACAACCATTTAACTCAAGGAGAAAAATTCTTGAGAGTGGGAGTGGTGCTGTAAAAGGTATGGGTATGCTAGCATCTAAAGAGAGAGTTTGAAAATTTGGGAATTAGACAAACTATAGTTCTGAGAGGTGGATGGGGTGAGGGTTTGTGGAAGATTCCAAATACTTTTCCTTGGAATTTTGGTAAGTTCCTGATACCTATTTTTCTTCATGTGAAATAAAATTTATTTTACTGAATGAAAACCATGGGCATGCTAATTACAAAATCAAAGATAGAGGAGTGATGAAAAGCATGGAATCTACATTTAGACACCCTGAAGTCTTTAGCTCTGTCATTTTCAAACAAGCACTTTACACATCTTCTCAGTTTCCTCCTGTGTGAAACTAGAGACAAAACTATCTCTCAGATTGTTTTCAGGGTTAACACAGAGCAAATGCAAAGATCATATTCAGTGGCAAGTGTAGACCTTACAGAAGTGATTTGGTAATGAAGATGCCAACGATGACTATATAATAAAAATAATGATGTAGAAAGAAAGTCTCAATTAAGTAAAGTTGCATATCTTTTTAAAAATGGTTACTTGGTATTCTTCTTGAGTTAGAAATAATTGGAAAGTGAAAGATGGCAACCTTGGGACAGAAGCAAGGGCTGCAACATTCATTAACAGTCGGGGTAAGTTGAGGGGATGGGGGATGAGCCCCCACATCAAGTACCTTTCACTGGAACCCCTGTTGGGCAGTCAGATTCCTGAGTTAGGGAATCATGGGCCATCAAATCTAGGAACTTGCCTCTTCATGTCTGTTCTTCAAGCCACAGCTGCTATTAGCCTTCTTCCAATCCTCCTTCCTTCCAGAAATAATTTATCCACTTGGCCTCCAGGAAGCTTTTTTTCTTGGTTTTTCTTATTTCGCTTACTACAATTTCTCGGTCTCTTTTGCACAGTTATTTTTTACACACCCAGTCTCTAAGTAATGAAATGCCTTAGGGCTCCTTTCTTGGAATTCTTCCTTTCTTTTTATTCTGCACTCCCTCCTTAGGTAAGCCTTTCTAGCCAAATGTTTCTAATATATACTATACCCTGTAACTTTCATATTTAGATCTCAGCCCTGGCCTGTCCCCTGGCCTTACGATTCCTGTCTTTAGGTATCCATTCATCATTTCCACTTGTATATCTATCTAATCAGCATATAAAGACAGCTTAATGGAAGGAAACAGAGTTTTACAACAAATATTATCCACCTACACCCCTTGTCTTTCTTAACACATTAAATTACAACTTCATTTTTCAGTTGCTCAGATTCCAAAACTTGTATTCATCCTTGATTTGTATTTTTTCCTCATACCTTAAATCTAATCCACTAAAATATTTCATCAGTTCCATATTTAAATGCATTACATGGGTTAAGGGCAATGACCCCTCACATAGTTGAAAATCCTTGTATAAATTTTGACTCCCTGGAAACTTAACTACTGATGACCTACTGTTGATAGGATGCCTTAATGACAAGATATATAAACAGTTGACCAACACATATTTGGTATATAAGTTATATATACTCTATTCTTCGTTAAAGTAAGATAGAGAAAAGATAATCTTATTTAACAATTTTTTAAAAGAAACTACATTTATAATATTAGATTTATTAATTGAAAATAATCTTGGTATAATTAGACCCACACAGTTTAAACTCATGTTATTTAAGGGTCAACTGCATGCTGATAACATGACCTCTGTTACCACTTATTCTATCTTATCCTCATCTCCCCTGGTCCAAACCATCTTCTCTCTCCTGGATTAAACACTTAGCCTTCTTACTGGTTTCCTGCTGTAACCCTTGCCCCTCCACCATCTATTCTCAAAACAGCAAATAAAACGACCTTTTAAAGAATGTTACATAATATCATTTCTCTGATCAAAACACTCTAAAATTTTCAACATCACCCAGAATAAATCTGACCCACATTGACTCAATTCATCATTTTTTTTTCTGACTTACTTCCTGCCACTTTCTCCTTGGTTAACATTTGCCAGCCACATTGGGTCCCTCATTCCTCTAGCACTCCAAGTATGCTCCTCTTTCTGGTACTTTGAACTTACTTGTAGCTCTGCCTAAAATGGCATTCTCCCAAATATCAAGGGACTTGCCTTCTCTACCCTGTCTAGTCCATTCCAAACAGCAGTTTGTCCATGCCTTTACCCCCTAATCCTGAGCTATTTTGCCTCCCAGAATTTAACGTAGTCAAGGTTGTTTATCATTTTGTCTTTTTTGTTTCACTGCTATTTTACTGATACCTAGAAAAGTGCCTGCCTCATGGTTGAAGGGAAAAAAAATATTAAATGAGTGAATGCTTGGAATAGAATTAAGAAGGCAGTTCTTTTGTCAGTGGTGGAGGGTATCTTTTAATTCTTGACTCAGGTCTTTAGAACCCAAGCTGGGTTGAGTAGTAAGTACTTAGAAAATAACTATGCCTCCTAAGAATCCAATAAACATCTGATTTTGAAAAGGCTGTTTTATAGTTTAAAACATGTCAGCACCTTATGAGGCATTTATTCCTAAAGTAATATTATTCTCCATCAAGAGGAATTTTCAGGATCATTTTTGTAAAGAAAAAGCACCCCCATGCATTATCTGTGAAAGGCTGATAAAGTTTTCTTTAAAAGTATTCATGTCATTTCTGGGACAGAAGGCAATTTGACCATACATTAAAATAATATTTTTGGAGCCAAGAAAGTTTCTTTTCTTCTCCCTAAGGTTTCTACTCTCCCTTCCTGTAAGATCTTTTGGCATAAGCCTGGCTAAACAAAGTAAACTGCACATATATTAATAGGAAAACAGCTGTTGAGCTGTTTCAAGAGCAATATCACCAACTAATATTAGGGCAATATATTTCAGTCTCTGAAGACAAAGAGCTTTTCAATTCACCTTTGCATTATGACATTTGCACATTCATAAAAAAGGAGGAGAGGGGAAGGTATTTCAAACCAAGAATTGGAGCCCTTCAGGGGAAACTTTGAATTAGGATTCTGATCATTCACCTCTAGAAGGGAAGCTAACAGAGCCCAGACATTCTTAACCCATACTTGTGAACCCTTTTTGCTTTCATTATGTTTTAACCAACATTGCTATCCAGGCAGTCAGTAGTCCATGGGACTTAGAAGTATGAAATCAACTCTGACTGTTACCAACTTCCCTGGCTGGGCTTCTTGGGGGCTTTCACCTTGGAAGACCTCTGTCTTGTGTCATCTCCCCACACCTCCATGTATCTCTCAATCCACTCATTTCTATTTCTCCTGATTCCAGGAGTCTTTCCCTTATATCTCCAATAAACATTCATTAAGCCAGTGAAATACAAACTGTTGGTACCTTTCCCATTATTTAATTTTATACATGCCTTCTATGTATGTGCATGTGAGTGTATGTCAGTGTTTTGTGTCCTCCAACTAATTCATAAGGTTATTGAGAGTAAAGAGCAGGTTTTGTACATCTGGCCATCTCTCAAAGAATCTCACAGTGCTGTTTACATAATCAGCCTCCATAATGTCTCACTGGGAAGGTGGGTGTATTTGAGTGGGGACTGTGTGGTGGTCATGGTGAGGAGCCTACACTTTGCAGTCTGGATCTCCTGTCCACTTGACGTATTACTCTTGCCAAGTTAACACATAATGGGAAATAAAAATGTCTTCCTCAAGAGGTGGTTGAAGGATTGAGAGACAATACATATTAATTTGACTAGTTTAGAGCCCCTCAAATAGTTAAGTTCTTACTAAATGTTGACTTGAAAGTGAACACAAAGTTATTGCTGGGTTATATGTGGATACTGTAGAGGAAGATTGAGTGGCTAAAGTCTATGAGGGCTTACTCTACTCATTGTGGTGTAAACACAATGTGGTGATGAAAGAGGCTGCCTATGGAATAAGACAAACCTGAGTTTCATGCAACCATTCACTACCTGTCTGACATAAAAATATTTTTAAAGACTTTCAGGTCTGTATTTTCTTTATGAAAACATTTCATGCTTATCTCAAAGAAATGTTATGAGGATTGAATGGGAATACTGTGAGAGATACCCTAAGGAGTTAATAAATAAATTAATGTGTTCATTTATTTCTGGAGTTGATCCTGGGCTTTGGTGAATGGATTCCGTTTCAGCTCACTACCTTAACTCTTCGGTTCTTGTGGCAGAGATGACTAGTTGACTGCCGACCTCTGTTCACCATCTTGGAACGCACAACTAACCAACAATTCCTAAGCTCCCTTTCACTTGGTACGATTGCAACCTCTCCAATAGAATGTGTGCAGAAGTGTTGCATATGTCACCTTCCAGAATGCCTATGAAGACCTTTCACTCATTCTCTGCCAGTCAGTCTCCTTTCTCCTGGATGCAGATGATGACAGTGCGCTTGGGGATAAAAGAGCAAAATGGTGGCAAGGGCCCTGGCTTCTAGGATGACCAGACAAAAGATATTTCACCAACCTGAATACTTGCCCAGGACTCTTACATTAAACAAAACAAAACAAAAAAATATGAGCTTTCTCAATCACTAAAATTCTGAAATCTCTGTTACTGCAGACTAGCCTACTCTATTTTAATATACTCCTCTTATCCTACTCTTCAAATTTTCATGTGTAAAAGTTACTCTGTGATACTAAGCACTCTGTGAGTGTTGATACTATTTCTACTAACAGCATATAAATGTCTTATTTCTAGACCTATTGATTATCAAGTTCAAACATGTCATATTTGTTCCTTTTTTATTAATGATGATAAAAATTCTCAGATATAATTAATGATTTACTTTTTGAGTTTTCTTTGTCATATAATTTGTTCATTTTTCTATTGGGTTATTTCTCTTATTCATTTGGGATGTAAAAAGTGCTTTACATATAATCATTCTTATCTCTTTGTTATATATATATTTAAAGATTTTATTCCATATTTTTAGAGAGAGGGGCAGGGAGGGAGGAAGAAAGGGAGAGAAACATCAATGTATGGTAGCTTTTTTGAGTGCTTCCATCTGGGGACCTGGCTAGAGACATGGCTCGCAACCCAGTTAAGAGCCCTGACTGAGAATCAAACTGGTGACCCTTGGGTTTGCAGGCCAGTGCTCAATCCACTGAGCCACACCAGCCAGAGCTCTATTTTGTTGTTTTTGATAACAAGTACTTAATGATATATAGTCATTAATTGAATGATCTCTTCTGTTGATTTTGTGTTTCAAAAGTCATTCTCAACCCTAAGATGAGAAATGCATTTTTTTTTTCTATTATAAAAATTGTGAGGCTGAATGCATGCTACATGACTCATACTTGCTTTCTAGGCTATCACATCATCTTGCATTTCTATATATTTAGCACTGACCTATAACATCTTTTAAAAATCAGATAACTTTATCTCAGTCACTTTCCTTTTATTTCTAATTAAACATATGTGATTTAAGTGCTTTGAGGGATATTTTCTTCTCTAATATTCTAACTAGTATTCTTTCAGCATATCTCTCATAGTTCTTTGTTTAATTTATTAGTGTTCTTACCAATGCTTTGAAGATTTCATTAACAAGCTGTTTACCCCTTCAGATGCTATTAGTGAAGATGGTCCAATAAAACAGAGTTAAACTGATCTGCAATTATCTGATTAGCCAGTCTGCACATTCTAAACTGACACTTTGCTATATATATTCATCCCACGTTTGCTATATTCAGATACTTTAGATCTATGTATTCAGCTAATTTAAATTAATTTAGCTATCAAGATTTCATAAAATGCTGTATCCAGCACTTTACTATGTGCACCATCAAGATACAATATCAAATAATCATCTACCATGTTCCCTTTAAAATAATCTTTGTGATTTCAGCCAAAAAGTTTCTAGTTAGTTTAATCAGTTAAATATTTTTTTGTGAATCTAGGCTATTTGTTAGCAAAGGCCTTGTTCTCTTAGAGCTGGATTATCTCCTAGGAGCAGTCTAGGTAAATTTTCTTTATTCTTGGGCTCAAAACAAAATATTAAGAAGTTTAGCAGGAACAATCTGATCAAAGGAGTAATATAATTCCAGTATCAATCAATCAATCACTTAACAAGTTTGTATTGAATCAAGCATATCCACAGCCCTGAATATTAGAGGGGATAAAGAAATAAAATACAGATTGTCTTAGTGAGGGTCCATTTAGTTGCAGGGCACAGAAGTACAACTCATGCTAGTTAAAGCACCAAAGAGAATTTACTGGAAGATTCCAGATTACTCATAGAAGTAAAGGAAGCAATACTATAGCTATGAATCAGGCACATCAGAAATGAAATAGAAACCTGGGGTTTGATAGCTTGAAGTCATACCTTTCTTTTTTTTTCTGCCTCTTCAGGTTTATTCTCTTTCTCCACAAACCAGGTAGCATGGTTAGTCAGGGTTCTCAGAGAAACAGAAGAATATATATATAGTATTGTGATTTGCAAGGTCTGCAGGATGAGTTGATAAGCTGGAGATTCAGGAGAGCCAATGGTGTGGTTCCAGTCTAAAGGCTGATACGGTCAACACCCAGAAAGAGCCAAGGTTTCAATTTGAGTCATAAAGCAGGAAAAATGCTCATGCCAAGTTCAAAGGCAGTCAGAAATTTCTCTTAGTTGGAGGAAGGTCAATCTCTTTGTTCTGTTCAGGCTTTCAACTGATTGAATGGGGCCCCATTCACATTAGAGAAGGTAATCTAATATACTTTGTCTATCAATTTAAATATTAATCTTATCTCAAAACACCCCCATGGAAACACCTAAAATAATGTTCAGTTGACCTAATGTCTGAGTCCCTTGTGGCCTAATCAAATTGATAAGTTAACCATCACAAATCATATCTGCCATTAGCTAGGAATTCCCATCTTAATGGCTTGAATACCAGAGACAAGAGAACTTCCCTTTTCTTCAGTTTCCATTTAATTATTCCTAGAGAAGAGCTCATCATCATTATCTTATAGACCATGACTACCAGATTGCTGTATTATAATTGACCCAACCTTGCTAAAATTCTAAACTCATAGTTTCTTGTTGTGCTCATCTCAAAGGACGTTGTTTACCTTTTACTTTACCTTCCCATTACTACGGCCATCTCTAAACTTGTGACCACCCAGTGTGGACTATGCCATTTCTACAGTCTTAAATGCAATGGGGCATCTTAAGCCTTACCATGTAGATTTCTCTACCCACAATTTGATTCATCCTCTTCCTTCCTGTTGTATAGAATGTTGTGTCTCTTATATTCTAAGCCAATTCTTCACTTTTATCTTTGGTTTTGACCCTTCATTTGTCCTCTGAGGCTTTAATCTATCTCTCCTCACTTTTACCTTAAGTATCTTTTACATTTCCTTTTATAGGGTTCCTTTTTTTGTAACTTATAAGCATGTTTAATTTTTCTTCCATTGTATGTCTCCCTTATTATCTTACTTTTAAGACATAATCAATTTTTTATTCTCAATTTCTGATTCCCTCCCAAATCCTATGACAATCTATTATTATCAAATTCAATGAACACATTTCAAATTATAGCTTAATAAATCCCTGCATTTTACAATGTTATTATTGTAACCTTGTGCCATTGTACTCTCTTTGTTTATTTCTTGATCCTTCCTGTTCCTCATCTGAGTAATTTTTAAATTTATTAATTTTGATGCTCTCTCAGACAATGACTTCTAAAATTTCCTGAGTGACCTCATCTTCTTCCATGGTTTCAGCTGCTACTTATAGGCTAATGATTCTGAAATCTACATATCCATACCTTCAGTATAGACCTCTATTCTGAGTTTTAAACCCAGTTCTCAAGTTTTAAAAATATCTATGTGGTTATGTTCTTAATACTTTAATATCAATAAAACAAAATTGAATTAATTACATCAACCTTCTTCTCCAATAATATCCTTCTGATATCCCTGAGCTTCAGGGATTTCACTGATCCAACCATACCAGTTAAAAAACTGAAAATCATTCTTGAATTTTCCCCTTTTCTCACTACCATATATAATTGTTTAACAAGTATATGTGATTGGCTATCCAGAATATTTTGGGATTTGTTCCTCAGTTTAATGTGCTCTGCTATTTCTCTAGTTTGAGCCTTCATGACCTTGCTCCAGAACTACTGAAATTGCCTTCTAAATGGCTTTCTAGTGTTCATTTTATTCACTAATTCCTCCTCCAAATTTATCTTTCATGTAGTGGGTAAAGAGATGTATCTAAAATTCATGTCTGACCAACCATATCTTTTCTTTTCACTTTAATATCCTTCAATGAATTTTTTTTTTTGCCTTGACATAATGTCACTTTATGTACCTTAATATTAGATATAAGATATTCCATCTTCAATTGCTTAGACAGAGCCCAAATTTTTTTTATTTATAACTCTAGCTTCATTTTTGATAGCATCAATAAGTTGAATTGAATATAGATTCCTGTGATGCTGTGCCTTGTTTTCATACCTTTGTTAATGCTGTAAACTGTTTGGAATGCCTTTTCTTCTTAACTTCACTTCCATTAATTGTTTCAGACATTACTTTGTGCAAGAAGTTCCTCCCCTCATTTCCTTATTGGGTTAGGTACCTTTATTGGTAAGATTAATGTAGGATATAAAAACCACTTCTAGGTGTTTTAAGCAGACAGGAACTTAATACCAGAAATATGATGATAATATTACTATCAATTTCTTGAAAACCAGGAAAATCTAGGTTATGTTGAAGAAACAAATCAGGCTCAATACCCATGATTTAGCATGATAAATATTGTCATTTTCCCTCACTATAATATCCTTCATGGGTCAATAGCAGGAATTCACTCCACTTTACACAGTGTCAGAGACTCAAGCTGGCAGACACTTTAATATCCTATACCTTTGCCAATTGGACCTTCTGGTCTCCTCAGGAGCTATAGCAGGAAGAGAGTTTGGAGAACTTACTTGGCTTATCGGTGTCTTATCTTGGAAGTAATACCACATCTGCTTATTTCAGTGGCTGGGAATTGTCACATGGTCCCTTTCAACTTAAAGGAGGCTGGGATGTCCAGTTCTCCATGGGCCCCCCAAAGGGGGACTGAATGTTATTAAGCATCAGTTTCAAACAATGCAAGTTGCCTTTAAGAAATTGAAGCTCAAAGGGGTTAAGGATTTTCCCCACATTTGCACAGTTAATGCTTGGCAGAACTGGAGTTCAAATTGTATTATTATTCAAAAGTGTCTGCTGCCCTTCTCTTTTGGTCTCTGGTAGGTTTCTCTATGGATGAGAGTTATGCTTGCAGCATTTCTGATACTAGGTTTACCAGGGCCAAGTGGGCATGAGCGAGTATCACACATGCCACTCTCAAGCAGAAGTGCATTTTGTGATTTCCCCATTCCATTTTGTTATCTGCTTTAAGAGTGGCAATTTCTCAGATGAAGCCTATACCTTCAACCTGAAGTAAAGAGTATATGGAGCAGAGCTTCAGGCAATCTGCAGGCAATGTTTAACATGAGTAAGATATAAATTTGTGTTGTTGTAAGCTCTTGAGATTTTGAGTTGTCTGTTACCTTAGCTAATGTAGTAAAATCTAACTAATACAAATATTGAACAATTCACACAATTCAAGCAAAAATGAGTACCTAGGATTCTGAAAGGTTTGGAACCTAGGTGACTCTAAGAAATTTTATTCAGAACTCATGGATAAATTTTACATGGACTTGATATTAGAATGATTTCTTTCAAACTCCTTCTGATTATATGTCTTTCTGATCAAGATCTAAATTCCCAAGGGAGAAAGAGTAAGCATTCTTCTGGTCTGGTATGGTCATGTGCCCACCTAGCTCTTTGCAAAGGGGTATCAGGGTTGCGGGACAGTAGACCAAAATAGCTGACAGTCCCATTAGAACCACATGGAATGGGTAATTCCCCAAAGCAGATCAGATGCTGACAGACAAAAAAAAAAAAAAAAAAGAAGAAGAAGAAGAAGGACATGGCATCTGTAATGGCAGTCTGCTGAAATAACAGTAATTATTCATCACTGGCATGTCCCCTTTATCTCTCTGTTTTTCTCTCTCCCATAACCACATGAAATCATAGTGCCACTCTCTGCTTCCCAAACCGTGCATTCTTAATAACCTTGTAGAAGTCTTTTGTTTGGCAGTGCCCGGATTCCCATCCCCTCCACTCAAATCAATAGGAAAAAATAAAGATAATCTACATTAATTTGGTTGCAGTTGTTTTAACATCCCCTGAAACCTTGAAGTTCAGCAGTACTGGGCCAGCTTGAAGAAAACCTTTCTGACAGGAAAGCGAGTTTCAGAAAAAAATGTTCCCCAGTTTGCTGGGCTTATAAGCCTAGGGCAACTTTAATTAAACTCAATGGAGCATTTTAAAGTGAAGAAAAAATTAGGACAGCAAGAAAAACGTGTTGATTGTTTCCTAATTATGCTGTGGACTTTCTTTCTAATGCATCCTCCCCCCTCTCTCTCCCTAAATAAAACAACTGGCACGTTAAGTTTGCACATAGAAGATTACATCTCAGCCATGCATTCTACATCAGCCAGGCACGGGGCTTCCTGTTCCACCACTGGGCTTGCTTTTCAGAGACTTAGCCCAATACAAACAAAAAAAATGAGAAAAATGCAGGGAACACATTAGATGCCAGCAGTTTGCATCCATTTCATCAGCAAGAACCCCTTTGATTAGAGACCCCACCCCTGGCAGTGGATTCCTTATTTTTTTAATTTTTAGGTGTAGAATTATTATTATTACTTATTGCTGTTGTATAACAATTGTTTCATTTTTCCCCCATTACTCTCCCCTGCCCCACCCTCCCCATCCCCTCTCCCACAGTCGATCCCCACCTCGTTGTCCATGTCCATGGGTCTTTCACATTAATTCCTCTACTAAACCCTTCCCCTATCCCCCCCTTCCCCCTTTTCCCCTCCCCTCTGGTCACCATCATTCTGGGCCTTTTTTCCATGTCTCTGGCTCCATTCTGCTTGTGTTTGTTTTGTTCATTAATTTCCTGTATTAAGTGAGATCCTAAGGTATTTGTCTTTCGCTGCCTGGCTTATTTCACTAAGTATGATACTTTCCAGTTCCATCCAGTTCCACCGAATGATCTGTGTTTTTAAAAATATGACTAATTTACTTCTTCATTTTTATTCACAAGAAACATGCACGAACATAATTCGATCTTTTCAGAATAAAATAATCATGCTACTAATGTAATTGTATTCAAAAAAGAAAGGAAAGGAAAGGAAAAGACCAGGTGTTATAATCCATGATTTCACTAATAATGGCCCACTGTATGCCAGGCACTGCATATGCAGCTTTGTTATAAGTGGATAATGTACATTAAAAATTGAAAAATAAAAAAGGAATCTATGGCTCTTGGGGATTCCAGATCCCTGGTTAGGAACCTGTATGCAGAAACAGGAGCTGTCCAGGACTCCTGGAGGCCATCGGGGAGGCTGTAGGTGTGGACACAAAGGGAAAGGGTGGCTTCAGATAAAACCCTTAATCCTGAGACCAGAAGCAATAAAGAAAAAGCAATATATGTCACAAATAGTGCCTGTTGTTTTTTTTTTTTTAAATAGTTAACACTTAAATAACATTTATGGTGTGCCAGACTGCTCTAAGGAGTTTACCTATATTAACTAATTTTATCATCTTGACATTCCTAATGAGGCACAGAGAAGTTACATGGTGGGCCCAGGATTGTATCACTAATTAGTGCCAGAACCAGGCTCTGAAGTGATGAGTCTGGCATTTTACCTAGTGTTTAAGTTTGCACATAGAAGACTGTGAACTAAACATGGCCTGGAAGAGAACAATTTGGGAAACACACTAAACTCAGCAGTTCCTGACTTTTTCACCACTAAGCACCCCTCTGTTTCCTGCCTACATGAATTCCTATGCTTTGAAAGATAGTGACTCCACCTCACAAAAGGAGGGGACTCAAGATAAAATTCAGTTTATTCCATTTTATTTAAAAATAAGTATAGTATGTAAAACTTTGGATTGACCCTAGAAGAACATGTGTTAGAAAAGTTCACTGATATTAATACAGAGCTAACACTGTCCCCAAATGTGGGAACCCAGGTAAATTGAACCATAAAGTCACTTTGTAGTCCCCATTATAACCTGTAGTACTGTCTTTCAACCTTTCTGTTTTCCACCTAGCAATGGCTCTCTAAAGCAACCGTTCTCAACATCTGGGGATAAACAACTTGGAATACTCCTAGGTGGTATATTGGAATCTTTAAGGCAGGGGTGTCAAGCTCATTTTCACCGGGGCCACATCAGCTTCACGGTTGCCTTCAAAGGGTCAAATGTAATTTTAGGACTGTATAAATGTAATTGCTCCTTAACAGTAAAGCAAGCCAGGTAGAAACAAGGTGCTGAGCCAGATAAAACAAGGTGGCAGGCCTTGTGTTTGCCACCCGTGCTTAAAGGGAGCATGATGAAACTGAAGAAATCATTCACGTGATTGGGAAATGCCAACAGCTGAGCAGGGGGATGAGGCTGCTCCCTAGCTCCTCCCCTACAGCATTTGGAATCCAGTGGAGAATCAATGGCCCAGGCTCACTGACAATTGTCAGCTATCCCTCCACTCATTTGGCCTGTGCGAAGTACTATATATGAGCACTGATTACAACTAGGCAACCAATCCGACAGCCTTAAAATGTATATTATATCACTGCCTGGAGTCAGCATAGAATAACAGAAGCAGCATTAGGCTGAAAGCAAATAGTAACCCAGCTGTGGTCCAATTGACTGCAGATATGGTCAACTAGCTTCCCTGCTTCAGCTTCCTTACTTGTCAAAGGCAGACTTCTGGCCAAAACATGTATACAGTCCATTTTCAACTCTAACTTTATTTGATTCTGAAGTAACAGAATGTGCATCCCAGGGCCTGATGTTATAGAATATAATATTTTTTCAGGTTTGCTGCTTTGAATGGATAGTCTCTGACAACACATTTTTAAAAGTATACCTTTTCTTTTCTTTGCTAGAAATCTATTCTTCATCTCCTATAACTCCATAATCTTCATCTTTCAAAATCTCATCCAAATTTCATGGCACAGTCAAATGTTACTTTTCTCTTTAGACATTCCCATATTAGATTAGACTTGTGGGTAAAAGTGACTCATAGTCTTCCACAGTCTTTTTCTTCCATTTCTTATAATGAATGTAGCTTATAATGCTTTATAGTGGAGTTCAGGCTTCTAAAAATCAGCACTATGTTATTCAAGACCAGATAATTCTCAGTTATGATGCCTGTCCTGATGATTCTTGGTTATGATGCCCATCCTTTGCATTGTATGATGTTTGGCAGTATCTCTGACCTCCACTCCCCAGGTGTCGATAACATAACTACCATCGATTGTAACAACCAAAAATTTCTCTGGACTTTGACAAATCTTCTATGGAGACAAAATTGCACCCCAGTAGAATGACTGGTCAAGATATTTGTGTATATACCTTAGCTTCTCTTTCCCACAGGACTTAGCTCAGTACCTGCTAACGTAAATATTTGTAGAGGAATAACTTAATAAATCATTGTGGAATAATTATTTGTATAATGAATGGATTTCTGTCAAATATTTACAATTTTAAGTCTGTTCTGTTAAGTCTTGAGTTAAAAGAAGAGGTAAGCATTTGTGGCGGTCAGTTGGAAAGACTGCTTGGCAAGGTTGATATTTACCTAAAGTTCCTTTTAAGCTCGTTCTCTGCTTGACTCCATTCTGAGGAATAAGCATCATGAACTTGTCCTCTGGTTTCTCATCACATCTGCACTAATACTCACCTCTTTTCTGGTTGCTCATGTGCTGGAGGGAAGTTAGCTCCTTCTTCACTTTGTGTTTACTGTGCCAACCAGGGTAAAACAATCTCAGAGAGCAACAACAATGGTGGGGGCGAGGGGCAGAGGGGGAAAGGCCATAGCTTGGGACTCAGAGGTTCAGAAGAAAGGCCAGTCTTGGGGTAGGTATATTTGCTGGAACCAATTCATTTGTCTCCAGCTAGGTTATACTTTTAGGATAAGGCAAGGTATTTCAGAGAGGGGCTTGTTCTTGAATGAGAAGTCCATCTGGCCTTAAAAAACATAAAGAGTTTAAAGTTAAAAAAAAATAAAGTTATACTGTGATCAGAGCCTATGGTGGGCTGGAGGGGTAGTAGGTACCAGGTCACCAGGAAGGTGAGGTTCTCTCTCAGAGATGCAGTCGAGTTTCAGGCACCTGTCAGTAATTGGAATGTAAAACAAAAGCTCATAGGTTGTATGTCTGTATCTCTGATGGGATTTCAATTTTAAAATGTGCCAGCTTGTTGAGTCAGCTGTTGTTTTGGATTATTTTCTCCTTCCTATTAGCTAAGATAATTGAGAGCTGACTTTGGAGTATGCGCAGCAAGATTGATGCCTGTTCTAAACCCATTGCCTTTCTTCCTTTCAGCTTAAAGCTCAGTCACCCTCTGTTGCTTCCACTGCTTATATCAACTAAGAATTTTATGGATTGGTCCTGGAAACAATTCAATATTAGTCTATATTAACATTATAACAACAGAGTAATAATGATAATAGTAATCACCCCACCACAGCAACAGATAAAAATTTCAGAGTACTTGCTATGTGATGGGTATTATGCAAAGTCTTCACATATATTATAAATAACCCTACTCATGATATCCTTATAAGCCATTATTCTCATTTTGAGGTAAAGGGATCTAAGACTTAAATAGTTAATCGTTCATATAACACACTTGATAATTGGGTAGCTACCAGATTTGAATCCAAACCTGTCTGGTTCTATAACCTGTGTTCACAACCAGGAAATAATACTTTTCTTCATTGCTTCTAACAAAATACTTTTGATGGGTATTTATTTCAGTGAAGAACCTAACAAAAATTGAATGGTACCCAGCAATATCTCAGTGTCAGGCTATTGAGGTTCTTTCTGTCAGTCTAAACCTTACTCTACATACAGTAGTAGATGTTCCATACAAGCTTCTAAGCTTACCTTAGGTCCCAGTGTTCATGTATTAATTCTTTGATATTTAAAACTGAGTGCAAGCTTGTAGAGATGCCTTGTGTTTATTCTTTGCTTCTGTTTCAGATAGTTACTAATTTTGCAAAAGAGAAAAATAAAAACCATAGGTTTTGAAGTTGACTGACTTCTGAGAAAAAGAAGATAGGTCCTAGAAGTATTAGAACTCTACCTGAGTAGTTGGTCATGGGTAGTGGCCCTCATAAGATACACCTGTCTCAACCCTGACCTTTGTCCCAATCTCTGATTCAAAGTCCGTGAAGCCTCTCTTTGGTTCCTACTTTGAATCTGGCCCAGGTCAATAGCTAGTGAAAGAAAATTGTGCTGAATTATCACAATTTTTTTTGTGCTGACTTATTGGAAATAAAGCAAGACAGATGCATTGCCTTACCTGCACACTTGATTACCCCCTTCCCCAATTTGTCTGTGGCTTCATTTTGGAGCTCTTTGCTACAGCATTTTAGCTCCAACTTTGGGCACTGAATCATGCTCCGATATCCCATCAAGCATCTCAGTAACGTGATAAATTCATCCAAAGTCTCACAGTGCCATCCTGCACGTGACAAACGCAATAACACGTCAGGCTCAGAATGATACCCATATTAGGCAGAGACTCCCTCTGCTGACAGCAGGTGTTTCTGCTTTATCTGAAAATAATTCACTGAATAGATAATTGGTGAATCCCCAGCGGGAACAAAACTTGATTCTGTCTGAGCATAGGTTACCAAGTGTACCACCATAAAATAATTGATTTTGTGATATATTAAGTGGGGATGTACTCAAGACTACTGAACTTTTCACTTAGAGCCTGGGGCTGACGTTGAACTAGGCTCCCAAAGGTGGAGAACCCATGCATGACACGGGCAGGGCTTCACACTCCGACAGCCAATTTAACTTTCATTTTCTTTATTAATCTAATATGTCCTACCTTTCACCAGGACGTGATGTGCAGGGAGTTTCATTGAAACAGTTGAGTTGTTATTGGAGGTAATCACTAAAGGAATGTATCACAAAAGTCAAGAAAGTCTGAATCATTTTCTTGTGCTGTTGTTTTAGAGAAGAGGATTCAGATGCTGATAGGAAAGTTACTCTAGCTATAGGGCAAATTTAATTGCATTTTTAGAAACTTCTTTTAATCCTATAATAACAAAAATAAATAAATCAGTGGTGACATTTTTTTGTTGTTGCCAGAAGAAGGTAGTAAAAGGGTAAAGAAATAATTGTTAGTTCTGAGAATATAATTAGCAACTTTAATGCTTTAATCTAAAAAATGCATATTTTGAGCTTGGGTGAATGATTAAAGAAAAGATATTGAAAGTCTTTGAAATCTCTAACCGTGTTTGTTTTTAATTGTGAGTTGTGATCACTATAATTAGCTCACTTAGTTCATTTATAATGTAAACAAATATGAATTTCTTCAAGTTCAAGGATATTTCAGGGCAAATAAGATCGACATCCTAACCTCTGGCTCTGTGTTAACCCTTTCTCATATTGTCTGGCAGAAGTTCATTCTCTGATTAAGGGGAAAAAGAAGATTAAAGAACCAGGATAGAGAATTGGGAGACCAGAATCAATTTTGGAGTGTGTTTGGAGAGTTATTCTAAAGGGGTAATAGTTTCCATGAGTAGACTGGGCTCCTTCTGTCCTATCAAGGGCGGGTTGTTTTGCAGCTCCTTGTGGCCCCATTGGGAGGAGCCTTAGAAAAGTGCCAGGTTACAGAACAAATCAAGGAAAGCTCATGCTGACTCTGTGAATGCTGAACCTGACTATCCTGCTCTACCTCTATCCTGCTCCACCTCTATCTTTCCTGCCCCACCTCGGCAGAACCTCGAAACCTCATTACTATGCACTAGAAAAGGGAAATGAAAAAGAAAAATCTTGAGGGATCTGGGGAATGAACATTTTTGGGGTCTTATTTCTCTCAGAGGTGCATGTTAAAATTCTTTCTTTCATTCATTAACGTGAATACAAGCTGCCTAAGAAAATAGCTGGTGGGACCTCCCTTAATGAATAGTGGGGCTTTTCTATGCTCTAGAGGCTTAAAATTGGGTTTCTTCCCACTGAGGATTTTTTTTCTCCTTCTGTCTTCTAACACTGCCTGTTTGGTGTTATTTCTAAGACTTACCTAGGCTGTGACCTGCCACATCTAGTTCTAATTGCTCATATGATTAGATTGGGCCACCCATAGATAGGCAGGAGGGGCTGGTGTTAGATATTTCCAGAAGTTCAGGTATTTTTCCAACATTGTTTGAAAGTTTCCACTCTCTCAATCATATGCAATCAAACTTGTTCTTGTGAAGTTCCTTGTACTGCTTGGTTTAGGATAGGTCAGAGGTGAATATAAATTTTTTTCTCTTGCTTTCAAGATTTTTTAAAAGGAATTATTGTCCATTCTTTATTAGTTATAATGGTAGTTTTAATGAATGCTTAAATGCATAATGAAATTAGAGTCAGAGAGATTGATTGTGGATGGAGCATGAAATGCAAACCCTGCCCAAGAGTCACTGTCAGGACTCTTGAGAATGGAACACAGGTTGAATTTGATTATACATTTTATGTTGTAATGTTTCTGATTGCCATTTATCCCTTAATACCTCTCCTCCCCACCCAGCCACAATCACCACACTGTTGTTCATAAGTTCTTTTACCTTTTTACTTAATCCCTCTACTTCTAAACTCCACTCCCCAGCACTATCATCTGCTCTCTATGAGTCTGTCTCTATTTTGTTTTAGTTCAGTTTGTTCATTAGATTCCACATATGAGTGAAATCATATGGTGTTTGTCTTTCTCTGACTGGCTTACTTCACTTAGCATAATGTTCTCAAGGTCCATCCTTGCTCTTGCAAAGTGTAAAATTTTTTTCGGGGTGTTTAGTTTGAAATAAAATTAACACATTTTGGCATTTCATGGTTTAATTTCTTTTATAATTCTGTTCTCAACTTTCTTGTTTGTCTCCCATATCTTCCAGATATGCTCAACCACTGCAGTCATCCTCCAACAATTATTATCCATGTCCTCCATTTGGGATGCTTTCTTGAACTATTTTATGTTGCCAGTTATTTTCCTAAGCACATTTCTAAGTATCCTAAGGAAACATAATGTGTTTTCAACTTGGCTTTGTCTCCAGGGCCTAACAAATGGTAGATGTTCAATTAATGTTTTCATGAGAATGACGATTATCAACATAAAGCCATGTCTTCCTCACTTTGGTCCCCACTTCCACTCTAAAAAAATTAAGATAACCAGGAACAATGGTCATAATTCTAGATGCTTAGCCTAATTTGTCTGGGACTGTTGGGAAAAGTAATGGTGGGGAGAGCTCTGCCAGTCTAGTCAAGATCATGGTAGGAAAAGAAATGTGGAGCTAGTTCTCCTCATGCAATTTGAAAATGAGGTGACAATGTGCCAGCAACTTCCAGAGGAGCTTGCAGATCAGCCCCAGGATGTCATAAGGCCTCTAATGGGAAGCATAGAGACACTCAGCAGGTGGATGGTCATTCTGTTCCACATCATTTGAGAAACACAGAGCTGTTTTTCTGCTGGGAAAGGCATTTGGAAGCCTAGTGTAGACGATGTTGTTTTGTTTCTCCTTGAGAATTCTTTTAACTTGTGATATTTAATTTACTTTTATTGCACCTCATATATTTTAAACACAAACAAATAAAAAAAAAGCTGTGCGTCATATTCTTTAGAATGGGATTAATTAGGAAAGTGTATACAGAAAAAGGTAGAATGGTATTTAAGGTGAGAAAAAAAGGAGGCAATTAATAAATACTTAAGAGCAGTGTTACAGTTACCTAAAGGTCCAGAAACAGTTCTGGATCACTCACCATTCATTTGTTTAATCTTTATTGAGTTTCTACTATGCCATGTATTATGCTAACACAGTTTTATCTGTTCACTGTTTAATATTGTAAAGTTACTCTATATATTTTATAAATCAATGAAATTTATAGTCTCATAGACTGTCCAGTATATTGGGCCATTTAAAAATTCTGCGCCATGTTTACAATCGTGACATTGTGGCTTCACATTGCTGATAGAGAGAGCTACTTTGTCAGTAATTGTCTACCAGTTTGCAAGTAGTTTTTTAAAAGTCAGATGAGTCTTCTCAGTGGGACCCAAGGAGAATGTAGTGACAGGAATACCAAGATAAAATTCTTTTATTAAAAAAAAAAAAATTGCTATTAAAGGCCTACCTTTAGGATCACATGCTGTATTTCATATCTTAAGGAAACATTTGACTGCTTGAGATTTAGCACCCACGGTGTAAGGACTTTTAATATTGCACAATCAAAGAGAGCAAACTAATAAAGGAAAGGTGGTGCTACCTCTACTGGGTCAGATCTGCGACCCATTATTTGGTCCTGCTGCTGAAGGAAAAAATAAGTCTTGGATATTACAGCTGTCACTGTGACATCTGTTGTTTCAGGATCCGTGACTGCTTCAGTCACCACCTGACCCAGATCATCACCATAACATTCTGTCCACTATTAAGCTTTGAAAGGCCCTTGCCCTCTAGGTGGTACTTCAAGGTTGACATACCAAGGTGTTTGTCACTGTCCCCCGACTGCCTCTCAACTGAAAAATACAGCCTCACTTTGTACAGAATTGATGGCAAACCAAGTCTCCCAGGGTTCAAGGGAGCAGCGGAGAGCAAGAGTTCTTGAGGCGTAGCCCCGTTCTGCTCTCAATCACTTGTCACAACTACCAGAGGGCCTCAAGCATTCAGTGGTGTCGCTTTTGTTCTTTGTTGGTGGTGGTTCTCTTTTCCCTTCAAACATAGGACTCCAACTATTTAAACAACAATAACAAAGCTACACACACATCCAGGCTTATAGAACAGATATTGGGGATTATTCGTCCTTCCTAACACAAAAATAACATTTTACTTTTAAAAGTTGCTCTAGCTAGAACTCTACCTCTGGTGGTCTGTATATAGGCTAAATCATTAATGACTTAACAGAAGGGCTACTGCTAATTTGGATGCAAAGTTGATGTATCACAAAAAGAATATATCACGTGAGTTACCAAATTCAGGCCTCCGCATACATTTACAGGAATGTAATAAATATGTAAAGTAAGGCACATCTCTGTTGTAAAGAGCTTTACTTCCAACAGCTCAGTCACTTATTCATTCATTTAACCATTCTTTCTTTCAAAAACTATTTATAGAAACTTCATAACGTACCAGGCACTGTGCTGGAAAATAGGGTACAATGGCAGAAAAGAGAGACATTCTTTGCCATCATGAAGTTGAGCATGACAACAAAAGTCGGGGTTTTCATCTATATTCGTGATACAAAGTTCTTCTACAAATTGAAAGGTATATAAAAAGCTAATCACTCCTTGTCCCTGGCTGGTGGCTCAGTAGATAGGCACCAGCCTGCTAACCCAAAAGTCAGATTCGATTCCCAGCTGGGGCACATTACCAGGCTGCAAGCCAGGTCTCCAGCCAGGTCCTTAGTTGGAGGAAGGAGAAAGGCAACCATACATTGATATTTCTCTCCTACTCTGTCTTTCTCCTTTCCCCTCTCTCTGGAAATCATAAAATATCTTTAAAAAAATTAAAAATAAAAAACTAATCACTCCCAATCACAAAGCCATTTGGTTGGTAGCAAGAAGCAGTTGATTGATTCTTATTTCATAATTAAAGTACCAAAGGATCTAAATCGCAAAAGAAAACAAAAGAGCCACAAGCTGCTTCTCTGGTGGAACACATCGATCCCCTTCCTCACTCCCATGTTCCTACATTATTTAGCTTTAATTCTGGTACTAGTGAAATACAAGTTCCTAACATGCATCACTTCTCTAAACCTTGATTTCCTCAACTGTAAGATTCCTTTAGTTAATGTCTGAGATATTTTTTAACCTGTAACATATATGATTATTTTTCAGACAAACTTAAATCTGTTTTAATTCACTATCTTCAAAATGTCTCAGGACATTTGCTATAGTGTGGTTTATACATTACCATTGAACATGCAGGGTGAGAAAACACAGTCTATGCTGCCCCAGAGTTTCAGCATCATGAGTTTCGTGTTCACTTGGGATCCCCTGGATCTGGGCCTAAATGAAGACACATTTACCCAGCTCAGAATGTGGCAAAAGTCTTGGCAAGAGAGGAGGTCAGAGAATGCACTTTATGGCATCTTCTGTTGCTTTATAGTATTGCATTTTTAGTGCTAGGTCTTTTTCTCTCCTTTCTTCCCCTCCTCTACGCTCATCCCCTCTTCTTTTTCTTCTCTTCCTTTCCAATTGACACAGTGCTTGAGAACTTAAGTAGTCGCCACCAAGTGAGTGTTGGCATCTTGTATAATGCTGTTTTGGTTTTACTAGCATGTATCCAGACATGGGTAACTGAGAGAAGGGAAGATGCACTAAATATTAAATCTCATAGTTTATGTTCTTTCTATAATAAACATTATGTTAAATATCTAATTATGCAGTCACCATTAATTATTGTATCACAACTGAAAGGAAAATAAAATATTGGATAAAATTTAAAACAATAAAGGTACCTAAAAACCCTGGAATGCTTTTCCTACTAAACCTAAAATGTCAACCTCTGCTATAGTTATTCTTGGCTCTTTCTTTGCACTAACTTTCTTTTACAAACAGCTAATATTCTGAGGTCTCTGCTGACTGGATCAACTATTTTTGAGAAATAAGACACGAAAAAGGCTCTATTTAGACCAATGGGCTTCTGAAGTAGCAAGACTACAAGCGTAACGTGAGGTTTGTGCACGATAGGATATTTTCAAATCTAAAATAATACCATTTAGGAGTTTTTAATTTTTTCTGAGTAGAGATTTGGAAATGAGGTGCCCAAATTCATTTGCTTATTGGTTGACTGGTTCTCCACATCAATGTTGGTTCTCTGAAACTTTAAAGAGTCTTTCCTTAAAGAAACCATTACATAGCATTTAAAGTCTGGTCCATTGACTACATAATCAGAATCATCCAATATTCCTATTAAAAATATAAGTGCCTTTATACAAACAAGAATCAATGGAAGTGAAGATTGGTATTACTAACCTAGAAATATTTGCCTCTGACTTGCTAATTTAGTAGTTTCCAAACACTAGTCTTGGCATCTTTTCTGTAAGAACCTTGAGGAACAGTTAAAACAAAACAGATTCCTGACATGTTGAATCAACTGAATAAAAATCTTTGGCAAAAAAAAAAAAAAAAAAAAATTTACAAAGGTATTTTTTGTGCCCTTGTGATGGGGGCAGGGTAAGAGAAAGGAAAGAATATATACTTTTGGAATTTAATATACTTCTTAAAGTTTGTATTTAAAAAGCTACCCCCTGAGTTCTTGATTATCTCAAAGTGAAGATAGTGTTATACTATTTACTCATGGTGACAGCCTGTCAGATTGAACATGTAGCAGAAGGACAAGGGGAATATCAGCAAACCTAAAACTGGACTGAGTGCATGGGAAGCTGCGGGGTTTGAGATTTCCCTGAAGAAACAAGACACAGGTGGGCGCGGAACCTGGTGCCCTGCCTCAATAACAGCCCCAGCTACAGAATGGGGATGGTTTTCTTTCTGATTCCCATGGTAGCAGCCCCTCTCTTGTGACAATTTTTCTGCGTAGATTGGCACTCCCTGGAACACACATGCAGAAATCAGGCATATTAAAAGATGAGGACTTGGTGTTCTCGCAGTAAACATTGGGAAGTATCATGTTCATTCCACTGGAAGCCGCAAGGGTCTGTTGTTACATGATAGGTACCTGGGTTTACTCAAAGCTCATAAGTCATGTGAGGTTTTAAAGCAGATGCAGTTGGTAAGAAAATGGTAGTGTTGATATATACCAAAGCTAATAGAGGGAAGGATGGGATCAGATAAACTCCTTAAAGAATTAGAAATTTTGACAGTCTGCAGCTGTACTGTCTGATCCAGTAGCCACGGTGGCTATAGGGCACTTGAAATGTGGCTCGTTTGAATTGAGATGTACTGTCAGTACAAAATGCAAACTGGGTTTTTGAAGACTGCGTAAAAAAAAATAAATGTAAAATATCTCATTAATAAAAGTTTTATACTTGATTGCATGTTAAAATAATAAAAGTGTGATGATGAACTAAATAATATAATTAATTCCACCTGTTTCTTTTTCATTTTTTTTTTTTTTTTTAGTATGGCTACTAGCGCATTTAAAATTACCTAGGCACATTGTATTTCTTTTGGGCCGCGCTGCCCTAAAAACTGTATACATGAGCAAGCCCCATATATTTGACAGTGGGGGAATGTACGAAGGATGTTTGTGTTAAGGATTTAAAACCCCATGTTTCTAAAATAAATTCCATAGAATGGTGCTATAACACAGCTTACTATTATGTATACCTGGGTAGGCCATGGGTCAAGTAGTGCATTCCAGTCTTAGTATCATCATTTACCAAAACCCCATGACTGTATTGCTTTGGAAAAGAAGCATCATGTACCTACCAGCAAAAAGAAGGAGTATTAAAAAGTGTTAACATTGGGAATACAGGCAATTCACTCAATGTTTAAAGCACTTTTCAGCAACTCCACAATTAGAGATATTTCAGAAACAATGAAAGGATGTGGAAGTCCCCACGGATTCCCTATAAGAAAGTCTATTGTCTTAAAGAAACCCCCCAGGAGAATCCAAGAACGGTGCTGCTTTAATGGGATTTTGCTGCGTGACGACTGCACCGTGTTCTAGGTAATTTCCAACATGCTGAGCATCCCTCCACCCATTTTTTTCCAGAAGGGTTTTCTGTATGAATGGGGTCTTCAAAGACATTTTTTTTTTTTTTTTATTTCAGCGTGAAGTCACTGGAAGACTTAAGCCTTCCACCTTAAGCCTTCATGACACAAAGGACAGCTTCTCAGAGGACTGTTCTACTACTCGAGTCGTCATTGCTCATTGCTCCCGAGATGGTTTTCAATCCCAATGTAATTATCTCCATGATGGAAGAGGCTCCGCATGCATTTACTTGCCCCTCTCTGTGACTGGCAAATGTATTCCATATTCAGTTCAAATCAGTAATTAAAAGGGCCTAATCTGCATTCACTTTGTAACCACAGACGGAAACTGCCCCCGCCCCCGCCCCCACCCCAGACTGGCATGGGAGCTGGGCGGCTCCTTAACCACATTGAAGGTCTTTGATTGGCAGAGACCTTCAAGGACTCTGGTCCACAGTTTAGAACAGGTGAAATAATCTAATCTGGAATATTGCTCTCCTCACCTTTTTTAATAAACATTTTTGCCTCACCACAGACCTTAATATAACAGCAGTAAAGGCAAGAGAGGAAATTGGAAACATGGCCAGGAGTGTGCCTTATGGTTCATAACAGCCCCAAATTGTGACTGTTTATTAAAACTAACACCCTTTTGTAAGGATGTGGATTGAAATATCCAGTGGGTTCTCTTTTCTGATACACCCCCCCCCCTTTTTTTTTTATAGCACTGAGTTTAAATGTCAGTTTTAGGGTTTAGTGCGGTTCCTAACATTGTTTCTAACCAAAACATTAACCTAATAATACAACCTGTCCTTCCTTCAGCCCCATCCAAAATCACCATCATTTACTTCAGCCACTGGGAGAGGCATGTGAAAGCATTACCTCTTGGGCCAAAGGGACACGAAGGAGTTAAGGCAGGTGAAGGAGGGGAGGAGTGAGGAGGCCAGAAAACTGCCTCACAAAATACAATTAAGGGCCTTTCCCAGGCCTGGGGCTCTCTGGGGCTGCCAGGGGAGATGCGGACCAGAGCACAATGTCCTCCTTGTCCACACACCTCCCTTTTGTTTCAGCAGCACTTTGGCTCCCACACATGCAAAAGTTTGAATTTCCTGTTGGCTCTGAGGTGAGATTTATAACATTTATTAAGGTTACTATTCATTGTGAATTTACTGGGCTATAAGCCTAAGAGCTTTTAGGGGTTTAATTGCGTACGTTTATTGGGGTTGCAAAGCTCCCCACCATGTCACTGTCAGCCAGGTTGGCCAAACATGGACCTCTTGGAGTGTCCACAGAGCACAGACTAGTTCAAGAAGAAGGTCAGGCTCGAAAGGAGACAATTAGCCTGGAGCATGAGGTTGGTTTTCTGTTCTGGCTGTTTTTGTCAACTTCCCTTTGGCTCATCTACCTCATTCTGGCAGTGTTTGTCCAGGAAGAAAGGAAAAATAATTGGAAATAACTGGGGAGGAGGGGAAAGGGGGTGGCAGGAATTTGGAAGTAAACACGTTATAAACATAATATGGACTCAACACACATTTCCACACATCCTACCACATTCAATCTTCACAACAGTCCTGCAAGGCAGATAATATTATTCCCACTTTACAAATGAGTAAATTAAGGCTTAGAGAAATGAAATAACTTGCTGAAATTAAAACAGCTAAAAAATGGAACAGCTGTGATTCAACCCCATTTCTTTTTTTTCTGCAGCTTCCCAGCCCCAGGTCAGAGCTCCACACAACATAGATGGCTCTTAGCAGATAGTTGTTGCTCATAAGCAATTGATTCAGTGTGTCACCAAGACATTTGAAAATAGAGGGTGAAGTTGTTTGTGTGTGTGTGTGTTGTGTGTGTGCGTGTGCGCTTTGTTCCTTGTTGCAAAAAGGTAGCTTTTCCACATGGTCTTATCTCTTGACCTTGTCATACCTTCTAGGATGGTCTGGCCAGAGCAATAAAGCCAATTGATCAATGCTGAGGGCTACCCAGGAAAAAGAGGCAGTTATTTGTCAATCCATGCAATCGGTAGCTACTGAGGTGGCTCTAAAATTTAATGAAAGAGTCAGATGGAGAACAGTCCAAGGGCCCATTTCATTTCTTCACATGTTTATTTAGCAAATATTTGGTAAGCACTCCCTACATTCTAGGCACTGTGGTGGGCATTGAGGAGCTAGATGCTGCAACCCTATTCCTGCTCGCCTCCTGCTCTGCAGACCTGGACAGGGTGCTGCTTATACCCTGACTCTTAAGGGCTCTCTTAAGTCCACCCAGATCTGTCATTGTGATAACTTTCCCAAACTGGCTTCACAAGGAAGAAGCAAACAACAACAATATAAGTCGGAAAGTAAAAATGTTGTGAAGACTACTTTTTTTTTTTTTAAAGATTTTATTTATTATTTCCAGAGAGAGACAGGGAGGAAGAGAGGTAGAGAGGGAGAGAGACATCAGTGTATGGTTGCCTTTCACCTGCCTCCAGCCACAGAACTGGCTGGAGACCTGGCTTGCACCCTGGTTATGTGCCCTGGTGGGGAATCGAACCAGCAACCTTTGGGTTGGCAGGCTGGCGCCAATCCACTGTGCTGCCAGCCAGGGCTGTGCAGACTACTCTTAAAATAGAATATATAAATAAATATAACATGTACATAAATATTATCTTTATACAGAATTTAAAAATAAATAAACATATGTATTTATAAATATTTTCTATATTATTATAAATATATATTTATTATATATTATAAATATATAAAAATAACTATATATATATATATATATATATATATATATATATATATATAGTAGTCTCCCCACCCACTTATTTGGAGTTTTGCTTTCTGTGGTTTCAGGGACTCATGGTCAACCAAAGTCCCAAAATATTGAATTGAAAATTCCACAACTCATACATTTGAAACTGTTCTACGTAGCATGAAATCTCATGTGGTCTTGCTTCATCCCATTCAAGATGTGAATCATCCCTTTGTCCAGCATATCCATGCTCTGTGGGCTTCCTGTCTGTTAGTCATTTAGTAGCCACCTCGGTTATTACAACAACTGTCATTACATCACAGTGCTTATGTTCAGGTAACACTTATTTTATCTAATAATGTCCTTAAAGCATAAGAGTAGTGATGCTGGCAATTTGAATATGCCAAAGAGAAGCTGTTAAGTGCTTCCTTTACATAAAAAGGTGAAAATTCTCTACTTAATAAGGAAAGATAAAAATCATCTGCTGAGGTTGCTAAGATCAATGGTAAGAATGAATCTTCTGTCCCTGAAATTGTGAAGAAGAAAAAAGAAATGTGGGCTAGTTTTGCTGTCGTTCCTCAAACTGCAAAAGTTACTGCCATAATGCATGATAAGTGCTTAGTTAGGATGAAACAGACATTAACTTTGTGGATGAAAGATGAACAGAAAACGTGTTCCAGTTGTATGCCAGAAGCGTTGAGCCTACACGGAGACTCCAGCAGGGAATGCCCTAAAATGAGTGACACCAAGCCACTCACTGCAAGTAAGGGATGGTCGCACAAATTCAGAAATATGTTTGGACTGAAAAATATAAAACTTACTGGAGAGGCTGTGTCTGCTAATGAAGAAGGTGCTGCCACATTTCTGGAAGACTGGAAGGAGCTGATTAAAGAGAAATGTAGGTATGTATAGTAAAAAGCATAGTATATATAGGTGTTGATACTATCCACAGTTTAAAGCATCTGCTGAGAGTCTTGGTACATGTCCCCTACAGATAAAGGGGAACTACACACACACACACACTCATACACACACACACACATACACACACATGTGTGCTTGTATGTATGATCAGCCTGACAGCCAGTCCCAATTATCCAATTGTCATTACAAACTTATGAGTGGACTTCTAACAGGCAGAGAACCTACTAGCACAAAAGACTAAGCAGTTGAGCCATCATTGCTAGAAATCTATTGTTCAGGACATTTGCTAATTTACTGATGCAGCAGCAGAGTTAAAATCAGATGCAGTTATTCAGTGAAAGAATAAATTGGAATATTTTGGTGCATTTCTTTTTTCAAAAGGCACTTTAAAGCCTATGTATTAAAATGCCAGAGTCTTAAATAGGGGGTCTCTTTTTCTAAACAAAAGATATGCAAATTGCAATTCAAGATTTATATTATGATAAAAACTGAAATACAAAAGAGTCATTATCTTGCAAAATGTAAAAGTACATTGCTTCATGAGTCTATAATGATATAATGGGATGTTGATGTAGTAAGAGGTGTCAGAAGGGAGACAATGACCTTAAAAATTTAAGTCAGAAACATTAGAATTGAACAGTAAGTATCTATCTATCCACCTAACTACCCAACTATCTATTGAATATTGCATATTTTGAAAATTTGAGAGGAGACACAGTATATTTCTATCTTCTAATGTTGTAGCTGTAATAAGGAAGTTGAGAGTAGGGAAGATGTGAAATACTTTTCACATAATCATTCCAACTCTGAAATTGGATAAAGATTTACCTTGAATTTTAGATCAATAGGCCTATTTCTCATGAAAATCAGCAGTGTGTTATAAAGCTGGGAAGCCATTCCTGCTCTAGATTCAGGGCCAGTGCCTTAAGATCAAATGTCAGAAACTCCAATACTTCTTGAATGAGAAAGACTGTGGTTAGTTTGCAGGGACTCTCAATTTTGAAGATTATGGGAGCAATTTTCCGTTGATCATTGTGTGTCCCTGAAAGAGGATGGTTCAACTTAGAGGGATTGCATGAGAATACAATAGATTTTATTCTGTCAGATCCCTGAGAAACTGCAGAAGACCGATATTTAGATTTGAGGTTATTCTACTGGTTTATTCTTAAAAAAAAAAAAAAAACTGAGATGTGTGTGTGTGCGTGTGTGTTTCCAATGGAGACACAGTTTAAGTAATCAAGTGATCTACCACATGTGAAGCAGATGTACAGACTTGTTCTCACTACCAAACAGAGCAGAAGGCCTGCTTTAGCTTCATTTGGCAGGAATTTATATACTTGCTTCACTATTTGATCTTAACTTAAACAAAGGACGTTGGTCTCAGCCACCACTGATTTCAGGGCAACAGCTCTGCCTTATTTCTGAAAGACAGCACAATTGTGACACTTTGGAAATCAGATGGCTGAACAGTATGGAAGTATCTTAAATGTTTATTTATTGTTTTAGTGAGCCAAACCCTCATTTTCTTGTTTCTGAGTGTGCAATTGATTGCATTAAAAGTTGTAGGCAGAAGTACCTCACTTTTATACAAATGTCAGAGCTTGGGCAGCAATTGCCAGAACTTCAGAGCAAACCCAAACAACCCAGGGACTCTAAATGAGGCCTAAGAAAATACCCTCAGACCAAACTCCTGATCATTTTTCCAGTTCAGAAAGTTGCTGAGGGTCTTCTGTTGGGGTAAGCCCATGGTTTATGCTTTTTGAGTCTGTGCGACGCTCCCTTCTATTTCATCTTAACTTAATGTCATTCGTCTTCCTTCACAGAGGCCTGGGCGTTCATTTTCTAATCTATCTAGATGATATGCTGACAGTATTTTCCCTGATCAAGACTTTACCATTTATGTCTCTGCCCCTGTTAATCATTTTCAGAAATAAGATTTATAGCAAAAAGGATTAAATCAATTCTGACTTCCTTCTAAATTTCTAGGTTTTCCAGGATTCTTGATGAACACAGAAACCATGGCCCCTCAGAGATGCTTTACAAAGATCTTTCCTACCTTTGTTAGTTGGCCTTTCAGAGATAGTCGCTTCTCTGTGGGTCATAAGAAGTCAGCTCCTCTGTTTTGCTTGGCAGACCATACCACAGAGGCTGAGCAACTTGAACTATGTTTTAATGGAAATAGATTAGTCAGCTATCAATTCTCTTCTCCTTTATTCTCCATCTTTTCTTTTCTCTCTTCTTCCTAGTCCTACGATGAGTACCCCTAGGAAACATGCCAGCCTCTTTCAATTAAGTGCTTATCTTTTGAGTTTCTTATCATGGGGTAAATTATGACATTTTTAGCAGCCGAGGTTTGAAGAGAGAAATTGCAACAGTCCAAACTAAATCATGGATTATTTTATTCTTTTCTAATTTCTCTAATCTTCAACTGACTTGACATACCAGTACTACTATGTATCAGGCCTTGTGAAAGGCAAGGAAATTCCTTTGCTTCCTTCTTTTGTTCTTTCCGTCAGGGTTCTTTTTTTTTTTTTTCCTTTATTTTCCCCATCAAACTTACTCTCATTATATGCTTCATTGAATAGATTTATTATACCCACCCTTACTCACCTTGGATTTCTTCTCTGTTACTTATGGTGAGTAAGTATAAAAAAAGCAGAAGTAGCATTCCCTGACTTTTTTTTTTCTTTTTTGCTTTTCCATAAACCTTGCCTATCCTATGACTTGTACTATCTCAGGAAAAGGACAGAGATTATATTGACGTATCTTTGGTCATATGTAGGTGACCAGACCCGGTACCTTTAATTAAGTTCATAAACCACTTACCTAGTTTAATCTTCTACTCTATGTCAGTTCATTTTCTGCCTGATGCAATCTAGAGCTGATCTGCATCATAATTCTTCTGGTTTAGTTTCCTTCGTCTGGCCTGTGCTCATCCCCCTTGGTCTAGATAGACACTTCAGCTTCCCTGAATCTATCTTAATTACTACCTAGATTCCAGTTCCTAGAATACATTCTGCAAGCCCTTCAGTGTCTCCCCTTCTTGGGAAACTACTATAGATGTAATTAATATATACTCCAAGAATCTTTTCCCAGTATCCTCTTACTTGATTATCATAGGGCTTGCCACCAGTCCCCATGCTTAAGGGGGTGGAGGTGGGAAATGTGTCAGACATTTTTGCCTCAATCCTGAATGGTTTTTTTTTTTTTTTTTTCCCCACCAAGGTGAGCTGGCCTATGTCTGTCATTTCTAAAGCCACTGTGTCATCTCTCTATTTTTTAGTGAGGGTTAAGTATGTGATTGTTTCAGATTTGTATTTACACATACAAAGATTTTCAATGATCAGGATCCTGGCAATGGCTACCTGTCCTGTTTCTTCACAGTGATTATACTTGTAGCTGGTAGGAGCTCCCTCTAATTCTTTGGACTGAAATAGGATGGTGACCTGCATACTTCCAGTTCTCTCATTGCCATTTCCTCTCCTAACATCCTGGGACTAGGAACAAACCAGAAGGTTTATCCACACTGCAAAAGGGGAATTCTAAGCAATCCTTCAAGATATGACAAATTAAAAAGGTTCATCTGAAGTAATAGTAATCCACTCCTTTGTTAGTGGATTATAAGGGATTTGGGAAGACGGAGTAGAATAGCAAACATCACTAAATCATAGTTTTAGGTCGGAGTTCCATAAGTCACATCATGAAAGGTGTGTTCATCACCATCAAAACCCACAATGAGTATTTGCTGTATACACAGGACACTGTGATTCATTGAAGATGCATAATGTTATAAAATATAGTTCTTTCTTTCCAAGAATTTATGATAAGTTTAAGAGAGACCCTATAGACATAAAGGACAGAAATTACCATATGACAATTGTTTGGACAATAGCACTGCGGGTGTTCCAAAGAGAGTGTAATGACTGAAACAGACAAAGTAGAACTTTGCCTAAGGACATAGCTGGCTTCATGGGTGTGTGACATGTGCAGTCTCATGGGACTGCATACTTATATGCTATCACTATCTTGAAATTCTTAATAATGTAATCTTTGAATTTGTGTTTTGTCAGTGAAGTCCTAAGGGACAATGGAGAATGATGGTGGGCAGAGGATATATGTGCAACACGGGTGTCCATCTTTCCTTGCCACTCCATTTGCACAGAGAACTCACAAAGCTGCATGAGCATAGAACTCTGGTGGACCCACAATATGTGGGAGTTAAGGGAGACTCAAACAGACACAGGTATGTGTGTTGTATCTGTGTCTGTTAGCAAAGAAGAGGGACTGTTGATATTTTCTAGAGGCCAGGTTTTCCATGCCACTCAAGTTTGCTTGGAATATAGAACACAGAAGGAAGACCTGGTGTTCTAAGAAACACAAACAATCAAGGAACTATATCACAGCCTTTCTGACTCACGTTACTCCCATGTGTTAGCTAACCACTTATTTCACAAATGATGACATGGAAGGAAAAGAAACAACAGGGCAATGTATAATAGTTCTTTTTTCTTTCAGTCCCTCTTTAGTCACCAGTAAACTGAGATTAGCATGTTGGTAGAATGTGCAGGTAGAAAGAAGAGTAATAAAAGCAGTTGAGTTAACTTTGTGTAGCATTTTCACTGTTTTGGTAACAAAATACATAGGCATATACAAATTACAAAATAAAAATTATGCAATTTCAGTTATTCTGTATATAATTTAAGTGCTTTTCTATTTGTATTTAAAGCTGGCATTGTATAATATATATGAATGGTCAAATTCATGCTGAGAATTAAAAATTGTCATGTTTACTTGGAATGACAAGTAAAACAATCATGACAATTCAAGAAAAAATGTTTTATAATTTAATATGTTTAATAGCATATGTTTCCTATTTTTTGAGCAAGAGTCTCCATACTTTTCTTTCATTTATTGGGTACTACAGATGATGTAATATCTGACTGAGAGTCCTTCTGGGAAGATGAAACCAAGAGAAGAAGCAAATCTTTGCTGGAATGCCACCTGTGCCCTGACATTGATTTCCCTCATTTGGTTCATGAGTACCAAAGTGAAAGTATGAACACCCCCCAAAATTGTTGTATTGATTTTAAGAAAAGTTAAACCTACCCCAAATGTTTGATGAATTCTCAATTTTCATTTCTTCTGTTTCCTCTATGCTTTTGAAATATTTTATATGTTCAACAAGTAAATCCTTACCTGATTTGGGATAAAGTGTAGAGCCAGAGAATTTTTTTTCCCCTGAAAATACCACATAGTTAGTTGTCTCCTGAATCATAAACTCCAACTTTTTACTTGTAAACTCCTTATAAATGCTTCTTTCAGCTTCCATCCATTTTTATTTTCTTGCTGTCCACACCCCTGAGCTTTGCCTCTCTTACCTTTCCAGTCACACATACGATCTTTTCTCACCTGGAAAAAATATCATACAATCACCTGGTTACTCCTATTACTTGCCTTCTCCCACTATGAAAAATGAAAAGTTCTTAGTCTCACTGTACCTCTAACCCTGAGTACAGATCCATTGAACAAGAGTTGGAAGGACCTATAACTACAAAGCACTATACAAATATAGAACATAATGATTAAAGTAATTTTAATTATATTAATAACAGTTAAGATTTGCTTAGTGCTTACTACATGCCAGTAGTGCTTAAACCTTTACAGGTATGAATTCCTTCATATTCTTACAACAACATTGGGAGGTTAACTTGTTAAGCAGCTAATCAGTGCTGCAGATGAGATTTTAACAGAGCAATTCTTTTTAACTTTCTGGAAAAAAATTCAGGAAAGTCGCACAAAAGTATACATTAATATGTGCTCATACTGATCAGTTAGCCTGGAGTTTCAGAGACTCTACTTCCATATATTCATGAGGCAGCAGGAAGCCAAATCTCCAAAGTTCCATATAGAAAATGGCCTTATAAAAAAATCTACCAAGGCCTGGCTGGTAGCACAGTGGATTGGCGCTGCCTGCAAACCCAAAGGTTGCTGGTTCAATTCCGAATCAGGGCACATAACCAGGTTGCAAGCCAGATCTCCAGCCAGGTCCCCACCTGGAGGCAGGTGAAAGACAACCATACATTGAGGCTTCTCTCCCTTTCTTCTCTCTCCCTGACTTTCTCGCTAGAAATAATGAGTAACAGAAATCTTCAGAGAAAAAGAAAAGAAAAGAAAAGTCTACCAGCTGTTCTCTCCTATGGTTTTGTCTGGTCCAGTTTTGTGTTTTAATTTTGGAAGACAGACCTTCTCAGGGAAGTCAGACTTTGCTTTGATTTTCCACCCAAGGCTGGAGCATGGAGGACTCGCCTGCCTTTGCGCTCTCCCACAGATGCTTACTGGAGCTGTGTGACCACCAGCCTCCAAGACTGCACTGCAACTCACTTGGAACTTCCTAAAGGACCACCCAGAAGCTGCAGCTGGTGCTGTGTTCATGGGCTCCTGTTTACATGAGAATGTGAGCTGAAGGAAGTGGACAGTACCTGCTATCTGCTGTCAAAAACTTGATTCTTGTGTAAAGATCTGAAATGTAGTCTAGAAATATTCATAGGGTTTGTTTTTTTCTTTTTCCTTTTTTTTTTTTTTTTTTTTCTTAATGATTTTCCAAACATGAAAGTGTTCCCTTCTCAGAACTGGGGCGGGAGGGAGCGCTTCTCCCAGGGTTCTGGCAGCTGCTGCTGGTCCAGCAGAGCCAGCTGTAGGTCTGGGAATGTGGGTCAGAGTCCAAGTGTGCTGATCCTCAGATAGACCACATTGAAAGAGCCATTTTCTTATACAAAGATTTTCCATTGAATCATATCCTATGCACTATCTCTGGCTTCTCAGAGAGGAACAACCCTGAACTTCTAAAGGGAAAAAAAGCATGTTCTTAAAACTCTTTCTTTGCCTGTATCTATTATGAATAGCCACGCCAGCAAGGCATTTATTTGGCAATAGTCACAAAAGAAATGTTTTCCTTTTATTTGAATAACAGCACCCCAAAAAGTTGGTTTTGGAGTGAGGGGTGCATATGAAAGCAAGGAAGGGTTTTATAGAGCTGCTAACAATGCCTTTAAAACACATTTTCAGTAACAGGTATTTTGCTGAGCATGCTGTCTTCTATGGTTTTGGGAATCAAATCCTTTTTTACAATTTTGCTTTGAAACTTTCAGAGGCCCACAATGTAAAGAATGTCTAACATCTACTTCTACTGTAAATTCACATTTTCAAAGACCAAGTTGCTTTGAATTGAGGGGTCCTATGTTAATGGCTTTGTCCCTTTCCTGTGTAACAAGATCCCTCCACACCCTCTGGAGTTCACCGCTGCAAGCAGGTCCTAAGAAGAAGTAAGAAGACAAGCCTAGAGAGGAATATACAAGTGGTGAGGCATAAAGTACATTTTTTTTTTGAGGCTGAATCTTGAGAGGAAAAGTACACCTAAATGTATTGAATTGATACTCATTGAATATGTACCAAGCATTTAACCATACAATGGCCCCACAAGGGAAGAGGGAAATGAGATAACACTTAATGAGCACCCACTATCCAATGGGCACAAAGCTAGTAGCTTTACAATGTATTGTTTCATTTGCTAGTTGTAATTAGGGTTGCCATAGTTAGCAAGTTACAATCTAGTTTGCATCTAGTTAACTCCAAATTTCAGATAAGCAGCAAATGCTCTTCAATAATATATCCCATACAATGTTTGGTATATGGTCATAAAAAATTATCATTTATCTAAAATTAATATTTAAAGGGTGTACTGCATTTTATCTGGAAGCCTTATTTATAATAATCCTAAGAAATCAGAATTATTATTATTATTCTTGCTTTATAATTAAACTAAGACTCATGCCATTAAAAATGTTTTGCCCAAGATAGCAGGTAATATCAGAGTTGGGATAACAATTTGGTTCTGTTTGACCCTATACTACCAGGAATCTTACCATGCAGCCCCCTCATTTTAACTAATCAATAGTCAGTTTTTAGTCAGTGAAATGAGACCCTCAAGAAAAATTAACTTAATTTTAAGCACTAGATATTTACTAATGATATACCAGGTTCTAAACACTGTGTTAGGGCTGAAGAGAAGAAAGGTTGCATGACCAAGATACTGGTGCTGAGTGAAGGAAATTGACAACCAGTACTTTCTCTGTGTCAAGCACTGTGTCAGGTGTTTTGTAAGCATTATTCCTGAACATCTCAGACAAACAGTAAGGTAGAACCTATCTCTATGTCACAGATGAGAACACTGAGGCTCAAAGACAGTGAGGGACATGCTACAGGTTACACAGTAGGAAGGGCTATGTTATCTAAACTCCTCTTTTCTTGTGTGTAGCATTTAAGCCCTCCTTTAAAAATTAGAATTGAACCTTCTTCACCAGACAGGCAGGGAAATTCACCACTAAACAGCAAGCATACAGAGATGAGGTTTAGGGCCTCAGCCCAAATAGGCTGAGGAATATAATACAATTCCCTCATCTCTTAATTGAAACATGTGGGTACACATTCCTGTTTTCATAGCTAACATCAAAGCCAGAAATCAGTCCTGGCTGGTGGCACAGTGGATTGGTGCCAGCCTGTGAACCTAAGGGTTGCCAGTTCTATTCCCAGTCTCAGCACATAACCAGGTTGCAAGCCAGGTCTCCAGCCAGGTCCCCAGGTGCAGGTAGGTGAAAGGCAAAAAAAATACATTGATGTTTCTCTCTTTCTTCCTCTTCCCCTGCCCTTCTCTCTGAAAATAATGAATAAAGTTGTTTTAAAAAATACAGAAATCAACAACTGTGCAAATACATATCTAATAATATAACTTACAATGTGTTTTCTTTTCCCTGTATCATTTTACAACATAGAAACTATCTGGGAAGAGAAACTTGGAAAAGGACATACAAAAACTTACATCTTGATAGGACTTCTTTATAAGAGTTGAAGTTCTGTTTTTGATAAGAAAAAGCTTTTAAGGATGTTTTTTATATAGCATTCTATCTGTATTTATTGTCAATTCCTTCTTTCATTTTGCTTCTCCTATGATACAGTGCTAAGTTTTCCTTCATATTTTCCCAACGGTTAACATTTCTGAAAATTATCCATTCAAATTTTATCAATTTTTGTATTTTGGTGAGACAGTATGAGGAAATGCCATTGTGAAATTAGATTTTTCTTTGACATCAGACGCCCAGTCAGCAATCCAATCCCATGTGTTTCTATTGAGACATTAAGGTTTGATATAATTTTGGGCAGAAAACATTTTAAAAATGAAACAATTGAATTTTCTAGATGGTCTCGGGGACCACTTAGCTTAAGAGAATACACTTCCAAATCAAAAGCCTTTCAATCATTTTAAATATTATTTGGATGATATTTGCTCTGTGTGTAGTAGCAGTTTGAATTTGTATTGAATGTTTGACCGGCTCATGCACACATAGATGATGTATGAAATTATTATTTCATATTTTTCTAGTGTTTGCATTGCAAGTGACATCTGGCTGACAGGAACTTGGAGAAATGGGATACAAAGTGAATGCTGCAGTTACAACAAGCATCATATTTATCAAAAGGTTTAAGGTTGGTCTGTCTTTGTTTAACACAGGAGACTTGGAGCAGTGGCTGGAAAATACTCTTTTGTGTTGTATGCATTTTTTAAACTGAGCTGTTTAGTAAAAGAGTAGTCAAAGAATAAACACTAATTGCATTATTTGTTCTGCTTATGAACTAAATATTATGCATCCACACTTTAAGAAAACACACTTAAATTAGATTTGATATAATTTTCATACACTTTGCCTGTATTCAGAGAATTTACAGATTTCATGTTAGAAAAGCATGCATATTGAGCACTATTCATCATTACTCGGAAAAAAGCAATGTTGGAGAAAAACAACTCAATTGCATTTTTAAGTTTATTTTCTGATTTGTGAATGTGCAGTAAGTAAGATATGCAAAAACATATAATACAGTGTTTATAAGCTCTGGCTCTGTTGAAATACACACATACAAATATATAATTTTTCCTGTTATCTCTTTTCTTAGAGGTTATAGTACAAATTATTAATTTGGTCATAAAATATTGTTCATTTAACAAATATTTATAAGTCTCTGTCAACTGTAGAATAACCAGGTACAGAAGATCAGCCAGGGAATGAGACAATCCCTGTTCTTAATAAACTCACAGTCAGATAACAGGAAAGCTCAATGTGAAACAACTGAGTACAAATATCATGATTAAAGTATAAAATAATTGCTAAAGTTGGAGCAAAATGATGATAGTGGTCCATCTACCAAAGACAGTTTGGGAAACAAAAAAGTTCTTATAAAGGCCATTGTGAGCACAACTTCCAGTATATAAAAGTAAAATATGCCTTTTATATGAAACTTTAAAATTTCAGGAAAATAGAAAGATGGGAAAAGTCAATCTTATTATCATTTGAAGACAAATACTGTCACTCTGTTTCCAACATTTCCTTCCTGTTTTTCAACTGTTTTTTAACATTTAAAAGCATTGTGATAGTACTGCAACTATGTATGTTGAAAAATAATTAAATGTTGCTTTAAAAATACAACATTATTGAATGCATTTTCATGTAATTTTATATTTTTCCTATAGTTATTAATGATCAAATAATTGTCTTATTGATATTTAATGCCATAAGTTAGCCATCACACTATAAGGATACTTGGTCTATTTTTCAACTCCTTCAACCAACAATAAATTGATGACTTCAAAGAAAAAGGAATTCAGAAGGAGAAAGATAAATCTCCAGTTGTGGAATCCTGGTACCAAAATAAGAGACAAGAAAAGGTAATATGTTCTTTACTTGTACTATTTTGTTTATTGCCACAGGAATAAAGTTCAAAGCTGGTATAGTGGAATGGACTGTGGATTAACCCAGAGCTGAGTTCAAATTTATTTCCTACCTCTGTCCAGCTGTGTGAATTCCATTAAATCAGTTAATCTCTCTGATCCTCAGCTTTCTCATTCATAAGTTGGGGCAGTATTATCATTCACTCATTTAGCAATCATTTATTAAGCTCATTTTATGTATAAGGTACCTTGCTAGGCATTGGGGACATAGATGAGTGTGACATGTCTCCTGTCTCTGAGAGCTTACAGCCTAGTGGCAGTCAGTAATGGAAATGGTCCTGACAGTTCCCAGGGGAACATAGATAGCAAAGGAATTCATTCTTCCTGGTGGAGTAGCATTTTGTCTAGATACTAAATAATGAGAAGCAGGTTTTAACTTGATGTTCTTCAACAATAGCATTCATCTTCTGCTAATTGTGCAATTGCATGTCCATTGCTATGAATACTTACTCTCATTCCTGCCCTGAAGAAGCTTCCCAGTTATTTTCTGGTACTGCCCAGAAAAGCATAGCTTCTATTTTATACACCAACTTATTAATGAAATAATTCTGGTGATTCAGAAGTGATAGCTTCTTACATAACTCTTCCTTCAAAGTGATGTGTCTAACCTTATAAACAGTGTCCCATTGGCCCATCAACAGCTACCTTTTAACACTGTGTTTTTAAAGCCTCATTATCTGAACTAAGCTGTCACTAAAATGTCTGTTTTCTATGAAAGAACAATAGCATTAATATACTGTAATCAGATTTGGACCTATACATATTAAGTCCCTCCCTGTGAAAAATTGCAAAATCTAAAATTAAAGTTGGAATACTCAGATATAATGGCAAGTTTTCAAACATTCAGAATTTAGCAATTTAAAATGTTTCAGATACCACTAAAATTGTTATTTGAGCCAAAAGGATAATTTAGCAAATTTTTATCTTCCTTCTTCTCCACAAAGTTTTATCCCAAAGTGTGTATTTTATGAAGATTCACCAAATATGGTAAGGTAAATATATTTGCAACTTTCACCAATGAGCTCCAATTGTAAAATACAACAACCTATAACTCCTGTCTTCTGTTCTATCCACGAGCTAATCACCATAAAACTATAGCATAGCAATCCTCTCCATGTTTTAGTGAAATAAGCCAGTCAGTGAAAGAAAAATACCATATAATCTCACCCATTTCAGGACAATAATGAACAAAACAAACAAGCAAAACAGACCCAGATACATGAATACAATAGATCTCTGGTGGGCAGAGGGGAGGGGGGAGGGGGGAGAGGAGAGAAGGAGGCAAAGAAAGGGAGCAGTTTAGTCAAGGAACTAGTATGGAAGAACCATGGACATGGACAACAAGTGGGATTGACTTTGGGGGGAGTGGGTTGGTGGGGAAGAGGGCAGAGGGAAGGAAAAGGGGGATGTAATAAAACAACATTAAAATAAAATAAATAAATAAATAAGCAATCAGCTTTTGAGGATTGAGTGATCTGAGCTTTGGCTACCCTAGACTAGAGGTGGTTCGGTTCCGTGTGTTGTTTATCCCCTTCTCAGGACCTGTGGTTTAGTTTAGGCATTGTTCTTCTCATGGCAGTGGCAGAACCACAAAAGACTGAGTCCTTGCTTGCATCACATCTGCAAACATCTTACCGGCCAAAGCAAGTCACTTAGCCAGAGTCAATGTTTGGGAGAAACCTGTAAAGTCACATGTCAATAGCATAGATACTGGGTATGGTAACGAATTAGGGCCATTAGGGTCTGTGCCAAATGGCCATAGCACTTTTCTACAAGAAAGAATGGAATTTAAATTCAAGATGTTTTTATGTGTTAATTATTTTATTTAAGCCTATTATATTCCAAGCATGGACCTGTTAACTCATTTTCTGTCTATAGTCCTCTGGCATGCAGTTCAACATTCCTATTATGCAGATCAAGAAAGTGAGACTTGGAGATGTTGAGTATCATGCTTAAGATTTCATGGAGGGTCAGTGGCTGAGTCTAGAGCTAAATCCTGTCTGGACTCTGGACTTTGTCACCTGTTCTTTCTATTGTGGAATATTGACTCTATGTAAAATTTCAACTGTGTAATTCAAGGACAGGAAGAAATTTTAGAACTCATCTAATCTCCTTATTTTTCAGATAAAACAAACAATCTCTAGAGAAAAAAAAAATTCCATATTTTTATCTTACTAATTAGTAGAAAATCCTGGGACCAGAACTTGAGTCTCTTCTATTCCTTATTTTCTCTGCTATGTCTTTGGACACATGTGGTCTTTTCATTGTACACAAATTTACTGAATATCTGCTACATGCCAGGCACTACATTGATTCAATTTCCTGTTGCTAAAAGCATATTCTGATAATAGAAATTAAGAGAAATAGCTCATTTGAGTACCTATTATGTGACACAATGAACATCCATGTTTTCTTAAAATTTATTGAAACAGAAAATTCAGAATGTCTCCAACTATTACAACCAAAGTGTAAGACAGATTTTTCTCTTTGGCACTGACCCATTCCATATTGCATAGACGCCAAGTTGGTCTGGCAGGCAGCAGGAGCTGTGCAGGTCACCCAGGGCTCACTGCCGATGTGAAGGTGGCACCTAGCTCAACATTGGCAGCTGTGTAACAACACTGAAGTCATACGGCTACCAAGCCCCAACTTAATTAGAGCTGACCTTAACACGGGTTTTGCAAACCAGTCAAATAGGGCTCTCCTTTTAGAAAGTATTCAGAGTATAAAAATGAGAAAACAATAAAATACCTCCAATTTGCAGTCTGTCCCTGTGAGAGCTGCTATATGAAGCCCCCATGGTCTCCCCAGCACAGAGTCATTGCCCGCAGAGGATTCTGCAAGTCTAAGACTGGTGGAGAAAAAAACAAAATAAGGTTTAGAGTCACTTGCATGGGATCAGGACTGCCCTCCCCTGCAAACCCAAAGGTCATTGGTTCAATTCCAAGCCGGGGCACATAACCAGGTTGCAAGCCAGGTCCTCAGCTGGGGGCAGGTGAAAGGCAACCATATATTGATGTTTCTTTCTCTCTCTGCCTCTCTCCCTTCCCCTCTCTTTAAAAATAAAATAATAACTACAAATCTTAAAAAAAAAAAAAAAAAAAGAAAAAAAGAACTACCCTCCTATGTTTCCAGGTCCAGCTTAAGAGGATAAGGTATGAAGGAGAATTAGAGGCAAACCTGCCTGGGTTTGGGAGATAATTCAGGCAAGTCACATGACTTTCCCCTCTCAGAAAAGAAAGTGCCACTTGCACCCAGGCTAGGGCTGCCCCATAGTAGGTGCTAAATAAATTTTTTGAGTGAATGATGATTGAATGCATAATGATGTCTTTAGTGTTATTTCTTGTCTAGTGGTGCTTCACTTGACTTGGGGGAAAGTCTGTTTGCTCAGGGTACTAATATTACATAAATAATAATAGTTTAAGCTCTGTAGTCAATCATTTAACTAATATGAATGAGTGTTTACTGTGTGACAGGCACTGAGAATATGACAGTTTAGCAAACTGTCATTTTTCTGTTCTTGGTGGCTCTTTTTGGACAGCTTATTTACATCTTTTTGCCTCAGTTTCCTCGTATGTTAAAAAAGTATTGTAGTGGCACCTGAGTAAATCAATATATGTAAAATATTTAGAAGAATGCTGACATTTTAAAAGCACTATGTTAATGTGCCTACCTCATATATTGCTGTGAAGTTTGAATGTGAAAATTCACATGAAGAGCTGGCACATATTAGGAACTTTATAAATAGTTGATATTATTATTAAATATTGTGAGAGCTTTAAACATTATAGCAATCTAAAACCAGCATGGAAGAAGTGGGAAGTGGGAGTAAGCTGGAGGGAGAGTAAAACTGGGTCTCATACAAGAAAAAAAATCAATTTTCTGATTCTCGGGCAGAAACTGAGCATTTTACACACACACACTTTTTATAGCAACTTTAAGAACACATTTAGGAGAAGGGGTGCCTGTGTTCCTAAATTAAATGTTCCTAAAGATTCACTCTCAACTATTTTTTTATCCTCATCTGAGGATATATTTATTGATTCTAGAGAGAGAGGAAGGGAAAAAGAGAGAGGGAGGGAAAGAAGGAGAGACAAGACAAGAGAGAGAAAATAGGAGAGAGAATAAGAGAGAGAGGGAGAGAAAGGGGGAGAGAGATCACTGTGAAAGAAACATTGCTCAGTTGCCTCCAATATGCACTCTCACCAGGGTTCAAACCTGCTACCTTTTTGGTGCATGGGATTACACCCCAACCAACTAAGCCACCTGACCAGGGCATATTCATTTTCATCTTAATGTCACAGTTACTCCACTTGGCCTGGCTAGAATGAAACTGGAGGGAATTTTCCAAAGACCAAGAGGAAATGCCATGCAAACTAGGGTATCTCTGTCGGGGTGGGGATTGAAGGGGAGCTCCCTTCTGCTCCTGAAGGACTTTCCCCATCCTCAGAGCCTGTCAACATCTGTAGAATGATGTAGTTTTTCTCCAGCACTTACACTTTTTTCCTATATCAAGTGCATCTTACTCTGTACTGCCTTGTTCCCTTGGATCTAATGAAATCATTAGAGATCTGTCATTAATCATTCTTAATTTTATTCCCTTCCTTCTTTCCCACTGGACTTCTACTAGGGCCTCTCCTCCTGTACATAATCACTCCAACCTGCTATTTTTCCTTCTCTCTGGGTTTCTCCCTCTATTTGAATAGCTCACTTACAAACAACATCATTGAGACTCAAGATAAGTAGATGTACAAGTGCTTCTGTACTTGAGGCCTCCCATCTGGGCAAATGCTCATCCTCCACTGAAGCATGTCTATGACTCAAGTTTCCACAGCCCTCTTCAGCAGCAGAGGAACGTCTGTCCCCTCCTTTTCCCTTCCATTGCACACCAGCGAATGTGGCACCCTCTGAAGCACCGTCAGGCCTCCCAACAGCCCTCAGTCAGCCACTTAACCCGCACACACCTGAGCTGGCAAGCAGGAGAGGGGTGATTGCAATTAAAGGAAAAGCGGAAGAGACAATAGGCACATCATCTTCACGGCATCACGCGAAAGAGGGACTTAGGAACAGTAAGTACAAATAAGGGAAGGTTATTATAAGCAAGATTCCAAGGAGTTGCTTTCTGTTTTCACAGGAAATAGGAGAGAATGTGGCCTTATATTGTAGCAGAAAAGAGTTTTGCTAAACATGAAAAAACCACTTGAGAGTGGAAGTGAATAATCCTAGAAACATGTGATCACAGAAGTTCCCCAAAACTGTATTATACTTTGAAAGATAATTTATTTTGAGTGCTCTAAAAGGAGAATTTCCTGCAGATAAGGTTGGCTATGGGGTGGGTAGGACTAGACAAATACTATATATTATCTTAGAACTGGAAGGAGTATTATGGGCTCACCCCACCTGCTTCACAGAAGAGGCCTGGATGACATTTACCCAAAGTTACAAGGCTGGTTAGTGTTTGGTACTAAAGGCTTTCTAATGCCAAGAGCAGGGCTCTTTTCAGAGCCCCAACTGAATTCAGAGATTGTGTCTCACTTTGATTTTGTTTCTTTTTACAAGAAGAGGAAAGAGGAAGACAGAAACAAGCAAAAATTATGGGTAGTTGGTTTATTGTTATGGACCTTGGTAAATCTGGGATGTGTATAGGAGAATCTTCCTTTCCAGGGGAGAAGAGATAGTTAACAGTAACAGGTTATCATTAACCCCTAGGCTGAGTACTAAACCAGTGCCTGTGAAGACCTGCCATTGTCTCTTCATTTTATTGTTTAAAAGACTGGGTTCCATAGGCAGAAACAGAGCTGTGCTGAATAGCTGAATAGTGACACTTACCATTTGCTCCTCCAAACACATTCTGTGGGAGGGCGTGGGATTTCACAGCAGTGAGAGCAAAACTATTCACAGCAGTACCATATGCTCTCCACCATCAGGAGCTGCGGTCCTGGTCACTGGACTTGGCAGGCAAATCAGCTGAAGGGAAATTCTGAAGACCACAGTAGGAGTTTTCTCTTTGTGGGTTTTGGATGGTAAAACCTTCAATCTGTTCCATAGGCAGAAATCAGAGTGAAGACTAAGTCTACACAAATATCACACGTGTGTGTGTGTATTTGTGTGTGTGCATGTGTGTATGTATGCATGTGTGTGAGAGAGAGAGTGTGTGTGTTTTCCTTCAAATAAAAGAGAAAGGGAAACAAAGGCAGTCTTCTCATTATTCTACAGAGGTAGCAGGTCAAACACTAAATGCAAGAAGGGGGAAAGGCTGAGAAAGTAAGAGATGGAGCAAGATTATTTTTAGTATAATATTTCATGTTTTCGGTTTCTTTTCTAAGAAAAAACAGTAAGATGGAGAAGAACCTCCCAAATGCCAAGACCATTTAATAGCAGAATTACAACTGACGATAAATGCAGCACATTTTAAAGCTGGTCCTTTCTCTGTTATTAACTTTGTTCTTTCACTTATGCCAGAGAAAGCACCAGAGATAGAAATTGGCAGAAATACGGGTCTGAAGAACAGAAATACAACTCAAATGAAAATACTGTGAAAACCTCTATTTAAAAAAAAAAAAAAAAAGACTTTTGTTTAATAGCAAAACTTTCATCATCAAGAAAAGGTTTATTTGAATGAAACGTGAAATTTAGGACAGTCTATTATCTAAGCATTAGTAATTCTGGGCACGTATGGACTATTTTCTATTTCCAAAGTGGTTTGCAATCATTAGTTAATCCACTCAGCATGCTTAGTCTAAATTGTGTTATATGCATATAATAGATAAGAACGGTTGTTGGTGACGGCCAGCAGGACACGGCAGGCTGAGGGCTGGGCCCATAATTCAGAGGCTGGAAGTTCGCATCCTAACCACCCAGGCCCTCTGCAGTAGGAGCCAGGCCTGTCCCACAGGACTTCAGAACAAGGATTCAACTTTTTTAAAAAGAAATACCTTTTTCCAACAATTGTTGGAAGACCTGTAGTTTTAATTTTCTATTAAGTTATTAGGCATCCTGAGGTCCCAGTCTTCATTTTTCCCTTTAGGTAAAACATATTTTAAAGAACCAGTATCTCTATGAATATCTTCATGGATGGTAGCACAGTGGTTAATAAAGGTCCAGGTAGATGCTCACCAATGTCCTTTTCAACATGAGGAAACAGTTTGCAGGGTTTAAATGCATTGGACCTTTTTTTTTTTTTTGCCACTAATAACATGAGCCTATATTGTTATCTGAGATTTGCCAACTTCAGTTTTTCTCTTGATAAGAAGAATGCTCTAAGCAAAATGTTGCTTTTAAATGATCTCATGTACTTTTGTTCAAAGATGAACCAATGCTTGGGCCCAGCAGAGCTTGTCCACATCATGCCTGGATTACAACCACAGAGCTTTCTTTCATTTTCATCTGTTTGCTTCTGCCCTATGCAAACACATTAATATGTGGTTCACGTAATGTATTCCATATGTTTAATTAGCCATTACATGAAATGTAGGAAGGTGTGGCTTTTAAAATGCATTCTCCATTTTCTCCTAGTTTCCTGACTTACAACTCATACTTTTCTGGTGTGTGTGTGTGTGTGTGTGTGTGTATGAGAGAGAGAGAGAGTGCGTTGAGGAAGGGGTGGGGATTGTTTGTTCATTTGTTTTTAATTCTTTTACAATAAAGAGTTGGTCCAGACTAAAATTATCTAACTACTTCAAGTTATAGACTTTCTTAAGATAATAAAAATTTAGCTTGGTCTAATGACATATTAAATTAATTTTGCCCCACTTTACACAATGTGTATAATGTAGTCATTGCTCAATAAATGGATATGCTTGATAAAATATTACTTAAATAAACTTGGGTTGTTTAGGCATTCCCTTCTATAATGTTTCTAGGTTTTTAAATTGTATTTAAATGTCCACAATTTCCTAATTTCTTCCTAAATAGTTTGCTCGGTAAGACTTTAACTTATTGAAGCAATGCCCTTTATGTCTCAACTTTGTCTTAGTGTTTTAAAAAGAAAAGACCAGCACTAAAGGAATGCCCTCTCCAACCCATGGCCAGCCATGGGATGATTCACTATGGCATCACTGGGAGAGATTATGAAGCCCAGAGCTGTGATAATGGTGCCGTTCATGCCTTTGCAGTGAGAAAGCATTCAGGTTCCACAGAGTGTTAATCTGGCCACAAAATGGGAGACGGCTAAGTCTGCCTGGAATGTCTGGATGCTGGTTGGCAGACGCAGCCCTTTCTTCACCTTGGATCTGCTGGGCGAAGGATGCTTTCATAGTAATTTTCCGATGTCTTCCTTGATCAGTAGACTGCAGCATTTTATCATTTTGCAGATTTTGTTTTCTTCATGGGTTATTACTTCCACTGAACTGCACTTAACATCTATTAGCTTAGGTCTCCAGAAGATCAAAGTCTCTCTGTATCTGATTATTCTGCTCTTTGCAATTTGTGTCTCCCCCTCAACCTCCTCCCTCCCCACCAAACCAGGAGCCTTGCACATTTACAGATTTGGTTTCAGTATCTAACTCTAAATCTTTTATAGACATGAAAGCCTCATAAAGAGGACATCATGTCTCTAGAAAGAGAGTAAGGAAGAAAAAAATGAAGATAGCAATAGTAATTCTTGGATTATTTCTATCTCAATATGAATCTTTAAAACTCAAGTTTAATTTTTTTTTTTCTTTTTGAAACAAAATGGGTGAGGGAGGGCTGCATGGAGGAAAGGAGAGAAGGAGGAAGAAGTGAAAATGTCATAGAATTAGGCTAATATCATAGAAGCTACCTTCCTATTGAGATATAGTCTCCTTTCTAAGTCATTCATTCTACTCCCTTCCTTTTCTCCTGTCCTGTCTCCCCAAATTTTAGTTGACATTTACATTGCCTTTTTCAAGAACCTGTCCACAGGGCCAACATTCCATTCATTTTATGGTTTACTGTTAACCTTAATGACTAGGGTCTAATAGAGGATTTTATTTCCTTTCCGAAACTCTAGTAAATAGTGATATTTCTCTAACTTTGGTCTCACATCTGTGATGTACCAAAGATCCTTTATCAAATGTACACCCCAACTTGCCAATGGACCAAAGCTGGCCCAATCAGGGCATTTTGTACTAGTCCTAGAAGAAATATTTTTGGAAGGTACATAAGAGGCCCAGTACATACCTATCAGCAGACATAAAGTGGGTGCTTGTGAGTTGAGACAGGTATTAAAAACTCAAACTATATCTGGCAGCTGAAAATAAAAACTTTAAGGTGATCTGAATTTGAAGATAGTATGGAAATAAACATAAGGATGTTGTTTGTTTGGTTGTTGGTTTATTTGTTTTTTGCAAGGATATTTCCTTGTCAGAAATGCTCAATGCTATCATGCATGGTAAATAAAAGAAATCAGGGCAAGAGGAAGAAGAGAGAGAGGGAAAAGTAGGAGCTGGAGCATGACTTTTCCTACTCCACTGTGTGTACAGATCATGTGGGGACCTTGTTGAAATGAAGATTCTGATCCAATGCATCTGAGGTGTGACCTGAGAGCTTAAAATACTCCCAAATGATTTAGATGCTGCTCACCTGGGGACCACACTTGGGCAAAGAGAGTGTTTCTCGGTGATCTAGGGCTAGCCTGACACTACAGAAGGGCCCCCTACCTAACGTAAGGGACCATCTCCTTATAAGATGCTAGTCTCCCAGAAGGGATGTGAGGGGCCCTCCAGCAGTGGTTCTTACACTGCCCTGCATCTTGTAATCTACTGGGAGATTTTACAAAACCAATGCCAAATCCTATATCAGTTAAGTCAGAATCTCTAAGACTAGTAGATGGATATCAGTAGTTTTCAAAATTATCCAAGTGATTCCAATGTGTAGCCAAGTCTGAGAACCAATGAGGTAAAAAAATAACATTAACTAGAATAATAACAGCCAACATGTGGTGGCTGCTTCTATACAAGTACCAAAAAATCAATATACATTATTTTTTTCCTTTGAGTCATCAGTGATAATAATCATCAAACCAGGAAACTGAGGCAGAGATTATGCAACGTGCCCCCAGACACGTAGCTGGTAGAGCTGATTGGAGACAAGAAAAGCAGCGCCACCTGGGAGTAAGTGTATGATGGAGGAGAGGAGAACCTGCTAATTAATTACATGTGTGTATGGAACCAAGGTTTTCTTTTCTTCGCATTTGTGACTTTTAACCTACAGATGGGGCCATGTTTAATTTTTTTTTTTTTAAGTTTTATTTAGTATTTTTAGAAAGGGGGGGAGACAGAGAGGGAGAGAGGGAGGGAGACATCAATGTATGGTTGCCTTTCACCTGCCTCCAGCTACAGACCTGGCTGAAGACTTGGCTTGCAACCTGGCTATGTGCCCTGGCTGGGAATCGAACCAGCCACCTGTGGATTTGCAGGCTGGCGCCTTATCCACTGTGCCACCAGTCAGGGCCACGTTTAAAATTTAATCCCCACCTCTTGCTGCACCCTTACCTTCAAAGACCTAAGCCTGACTTCCTGAACCATTGCCTTTTCTCACACGAGGCACATGTGAGGCCCTGGACTCTTGAGTTGAAGTTAAATTGCCTTCGACGGCTGGCTCCTGGGGCCTACTTGACTTCAGCTAGGCTTTGCTTTGTTCCATTTCAGATTCCTTTGGCCTCTCTTGCTCCTAACAGGGCAGCAGGGGGAGCTACAGCTACCAAGAAAAACAGCCTGCAAAACTGCCCCCAAGTAGATAGGACTTGGATGTTCATTCCTAAAAGAAAAATTTTCTAGCAGCAATTCATCCTAAAGCTAATGTCTACTGGCCCAAACCTCAGAGGCCAGGCAAATAGCCCGTCAGGGAGTGCCAACAGCAGAAAAATTAGAAGGCTCTGAGACAACTGAGAAGGCCAGCATGGGTTCAATAATCAGTATAATCAAGATCATGGGTCAGCCAGAAAGGAGCCATAAATAGGCAATTACATCTTCCTAAATGATGTTCATCATTTGAAAAGAACTTAGCAACTATAATAAAATGTGTAGACTATGAACATGAGCTTTTTATTTAAATTCTGACCAACAACTTGAATAAAAATTTTTGCATCAGTCCTCAGTTTTCTCAACTTTAAATGGGTATAAACCAAGGCAAATGAACAGTCATTTAACTCAGGTGTATCTATTGAAAGACATAAGGTTGAGTGAGGAGTCAGAAATTCTCAAGGCAACACTATCGTGTCCTAAGAGTTTGAGGGAAATTAGAAGAATTTTAGAGAGAGGAAATTCTCCCTAAATTCACTACAGAACTAGATGGCAAGTTGCCTCTAACCATAAATTCACAGAGCCTGCTTCCCATGTAGGCATTCCTAGTGAAGATCAGGGCATTTTACTGTGACCACATTAGGATGTCTCAATAGAACTAAAGTTAGTTAGATATACTACTTATTCCATGAGGGACTCTTGCCTTCCCAACTACTTTGAACTGTGCCCACATTTCATCCTTCTGCTTCAACCCTGCTAGAAGAAATTGCAAGGGGAAAGGGATGATTATCCAATATCCTATTTCACTCGCAGAGAATATCTTTAGAATTCCTGTTCTATGCTTGCTTCTACCTGTCATCTCTAGGAAGAATTGAAGGATGGTGGGATCGGAAGCTTTTGTGCAATCATAAAGAAGGGGCCTTGAATGTGTCACCTTGAGTTGATGAAGCTCTTGAACAATTGATATGTAAACTTTATCAAGGACATAATGATATCTCTGTGATAGATTTTCAGAATGCGATCTATATGGCTTTGAGTCACTGGAGCAGAGTGATGTGAAAATACATTTGGTGCTTATTATCTCAAATTTCTCTTACTGCATCATTCACAAATGTGTCCTAATTGTGTGTGAGCTTGCTTCTCTTCTCCTGAATACATTCAATCTAGTAAAAGACCTGGGTTATTGCATTGCAAGCAGACAGATTAGTAGTGGCATGAATGCATGCAAAATACCCAGACAAGGCTTTGCTCTGCGTCAGAGCCTCCCTGGTAATTTTCCTGTGTCCTGGAAATGGAGTTGCCAGTTCACTTTCACCAGCTAAGGAGTCTGCTTCTTCTCACTGAGCTCCATCTGAGAGCCTGCGCTACGTTGGCACGTGAGAGTTACATGTTCCATCCCTGCCCCACAGAATCTCCCTGGGATACTGAGCCAGACTGGGACATCTGAAAACTCACACACACTCCTCCTCAAGAAAACATTTCAGTTGAAAAATAGAGAGGTGACAATCTTACTAAGAAAGCTGACTTTTTAACAGGGCTTTTAAAAATTTTTTTAAAACTGTGCAGGCTTACATAATGATGAAGTCTCAAGTGAAAGGTAGTCTGTAGTTTGAGACACTTCCCAGCCACAACGCAGTTCAAGCTTACCAGTTTGCAGGATCAGAGGCCAAGGATCAGAGAGGGTGTGAGTGGGTGGTTAGACCTGGAAACTGTCCCTCCTCTCTAGGCATAGACATTGCAATTTTGCATGTTTTGTTTTTCAGGTTTCCAAAAAAAAAAAAATCAGTGGGCAGTTTTTCCTGCATGTCCTAATAGGCTGCCTGAGGCAAACAAGCATGAACAACAAATCTTCTTAAATGATAATCTGGAAAGCAAAAGTGTGACCTTATTCAAATTTGACAGAGAAAATACCTGCACAACCCCTGCCATCCTGTTATCAGTGGAAGAAGGCTCTTTTCAGGGACTTAGTAGAGGATCAATGATTGGAGGGCCAACCAATGTGGGCATCAGGGCCATGTTCAACTGTATTGCCCCTTTACTCCTGTGTTCTCAAATGTTGGGCCAGTAATTCTTTCAAGGACATCACAAAAATAAGCAATAGGTTTTTTTTTTTTCTTTTTCTCTAGGCTTCATCTTTTCCCATCACAACCCACAATGAGCAAGTATGAAGAGTCAGAAATAAATTAAGCTTCTTTAGGGATCAGCTCCCATGTTTGTGGATGTATATTTCTCCCCTTCCCCTCTCTACTTGTGCTTTTTATTCACTGCTAGGTTTACCTGCTAGATAAAGAAATCTGATTTCCCTGTAATTCACCTTCTGGGGTGGGCCAGGTTTTCACAGATTTGGACCAAAGAAATTACTCAAAAAGCTCCCACCAAATTTGCAGCAATTTCCTCAAGTCAGGGCTGCCTTTCCAAAGCCTCAGTTCCAGGCTGACCTTCAATGCTTTCCTTCCTGAGAAATGATTCACTCTTCCTCGTTTGATGGTGCTCTGTTTAGCAGGTGTGACAGATGCTGTTGATTTGCTCACTCAACACCTATTCCCACTCCCCTTTTTTCTTGCCCCCTTTCACTGTGGAAGCAGTAAAAGCTCCACAGCACTTACCCACTCACTCTCTCAGCTTCCCTGGGATCTGGGAGCAGTGTGGGGGTGAGCTTTGCTGCTCTGTTGGTGGGAATCCAGGGCAGCCATGGCAGTGATTCTGGGAAAGTGGTTTTCTTCCTGACAATAGAAGGAATGAAGCCGGTACCAACCTTCGTACTTTTTTCCTGCTCAGTGTTGATGCTTGAAGGTACAGCTTCTATCTGGCTGTAAGCAAATTCTAAGGATAACAGAATGGAACATGGTTTCTTGATGACCTGGCTGAGTTACTTTGGCTCCATGAATCTTGTAAGAATGTTCTAGATTGCCAATCTGGCAATTCCTTATGTTAGAAAAATCATATATATATTTAATGATATATATATGTATATGTATATATATACACACATACATATACACACACATGTGTATATATGATATACGTATACTTGTGTATACACACACACACACATATATTTAAATAAAATTATAGAGGCCCCGGCTGGTGGCACAGTGGATAAGGCACCAGCCTGCAAACCCAAAGGTTCCTGGTTCAATCCCCAGCCAGGGCTTCTTGTAACCAGGTTGCAAGCCAGGTCTCCAGCCAGGTCCTTAACTGGAGGGAGGTTAAAGGAAACCATACATTGATGTCTCTCTCCCTTTCTGATTCTATCCCTTCCCTTCTCTCTAAAAGTAATAAATAAAATCTTTTTTAAAAATGATAGAAATATCAGGAATTCTGTTACTTACAGATTAATTTGTCCCTTAACAGAATAAATAACATATAAACACCAAACCGAAATTAGCCCAACACCTCATCCTCCCAAAAATCTCTATCCTACTGAGTTCCAAGACCTATATTAGGGGAAGTTATTTTCATGTTGACATATCCTTATTTTTGCCATTGTACAGATAGGACAACTAAAGGCTGGGGACCTAGAGCAGCTGTACCAAGGTCACAGAGTAAGCCACCAGAAGCTGGGGAATAGAGCCAAGAGCTCTGTAAATCTCAGGAGAAGCCTCCTCTGCTCTGTCTCTCCCCCTCAACTGGGAAAATGTCAAAGGATTTATCAAAAACAGCCTGAAGCTAGATTAGGTATTTTAATACCCAAAGCACTTAATTACTAATACAGTTTAAGGTACATTAACCTAATTGGAAACTTTTCTGCATATGGCATGGGGTTTTTCCTTCTGAAAAAAAAAAATTCACAGTCACTTTTTCCAACTTTGCTACTCGTCAGCCTCATCTTTTGGTTGTTAAATTGGTTTTCAGAGTTAGAAGGATATCATAACCAAGAGCTGAATTAATTTTATTTGCTTCTGTAAAAGAACAAATAAAATTTCAAAAAATAATAAATGAGAAAGAAAAAAAGATCAAATTCTACCCACTAACTGCAGGTCTCATGGACTTAGCACACTGGGAATCAGATAGGATATGGTCATCAGAACCCAGGGGTCATTGGTGGCTCTTCACATCCCACATCCAATCAGGACCACATCCTGCTGTGTCTAACCATTTCTTGCCAGCCCTCTGCTATTCCCTTAGGCCAGGCTCTCTACATTCTCCTCCGATTACTGTGAGAGCCATCTAGCCAGTCTCTTGTCTGGTTCCAATCTGTTCCCGATACTCCAATTGGAGAGTCTTGTAAAATGTAAATCAGATCCCTTAGTCCCCCATTTTAAATCCCTCAGTGGTTCCCCATAGGCCCTTAGGATAAGTCCAAATTCCTTGCTATGACTTTAAATGTCCTTCATTATCTGTTTTCTGTCTAGTGCCCCAGTTTTAAACTTGATGCTTCGACCATCTCCCCAGACTGGTTTTCCTCCCATCTAAACCTTTGCAGAAACTGATCGCTGCTGTGATGTTTCCTTTCCTACTCATCCTCCTTCTTCCCACCAATTTTCAAGCTAATTCTTAATATCTCCCACTCCCCGAGCGCCACTTTTTCTGGAATCTTCACCTTCTTCCCAGACTCAGTTAAGGGCCTCTCCAATGTGTTCCCATAGTAACTGGCATAAAACACACTGAGGTAATGCTGGAATTGTTAGTTTATATGTCCATCTTCCTCTGGGACATCTTGAGAGCCGAGAGTATATTCTATTCACCTTTGCTTCACTGGCACCTAACACAGTGATGCTTACAAAACAGATGCTCAGTAAAAATCAGCATTGTATGAATGAAAGAACACCAAACCAAATTTGTATCAAGGACTGTGCACTAGACTAGGAGGCAGGTGGACAGGAAGAATGACTTTAATATTCATGAAATCACAGAGAGTTTGCTCACCCTGCACTTAGTGAGGAAAGCATGGGGCCTGGCACCCCACACAACTGGGTCACAGGTTGTCCTCAATTAGCTACATTCAAATGGAGAAAACTGGCGGCTCTAGCAGCTGACCCACACTGTCTAAGAAGGAACGCATGCGAAAGATTCTTGTAGAGCCTTATACGCCAAATGAATATTAAATGTGGGGAAGGGGGTTTAAGATTCTAATTTTAGCTATCAAGTTTTAGGCTCCTCTTTCTCCTTCCCCTCTTTCTCACCTCTCCATCATTTTTTTTTTTCCTGTCAATGCCATTATCCTAATATTTTTAGCAACAAAATTAGAAGTACATTCAAAATCTACTTCACCTTTTAAAGCCAGGTAACTTCACAAATTATCCACAGACAGATAACCGGTGGAAGCTAAAGCTGACATTTCACACTAGAACATTATATATGAAGAAGCACTAAGTGGGGGAACTGATGGTATTTTTCTGCACTCTCCTAATATGCCTTATTACCTCTAAGTCACAAAGTAGTTTGCACAGTCTATACTGATGTGAGCCTTCAGCCAACACGATCTTAACCACAGTGGATGATGGGTGCGGAAATACCGCACTTCTTAGGACCTTCAGGATTAATGGCCTTTATTCATAAGTATAACCGCTGATTAGGCCACTGTGGTTTCTTTCCACACCTGTGAGTATCACAACTTGTGGGCATAGCAGCTTTTGGTAATCACAGTCCTAAGAGGTTCACCTCAATGTCAGGAAACCCATGCATGGAACTTCCGAAGAAACAGGTAAACTGCCTTTAAGAGATTAATTATCAGAGCTGGTTTCTGAATATAAGTATGGAATCTATATTAGAGTGAATTTGAGGATTAGGCTGCATTTGTATTTGAGATAGCCATCTTCTGTATGTGTTTAAATCATCCATTGCAGCTGATTTGATTGGTCATAGACAACTTAAGATAGGAATTGGGGCTGTGCAGAGTTAGCCTCCTACAAATACCCCAAAGACTGAGACGTATCTAAAGGAGTGTTCAGAAGGCCTTTAAAAACAATATCAAAACAAAATAGCAACAGAAGTAACAGCTCCAGGGGTATGTAAAGGATTCTTGTCTACAGCTTTTGTGAGATCTTGCATTTCACTCAATCAGTAAACTTTTATTGAAGGTTTAATACATGTAGGATGCGATACTCTGTGCCTTGGATGATGCAAAATGACAAACACAGTCCCTAACTTCAAGGAGCTGTCTCTCTAATGTGGGTGGTAAGAAATTTATGCAATAAACTCCTATGTTGAGTGAAAAAAATTGCATCAGTGAAGCGGATGTAAAGGGAGTCAGAACAAGAGGAAAACACCGCCAGCCTTATTACCTAGAAGACTTTCTGGAAGTGCAGCCAGTTGTCAGACTTTGCCGGAGTGATAGGCTTATCTCAGGAACTCACAGCCCACCCCACCCTTTACACTCTCCTCCCCCACCGCACAGGCGGGACTTGGGTCTAAGCTGCTGTAGTATTGAATATCCCCTGAGAGACACTAAAGAATATATGGAAATAACAAGCAAGCCTTACTAACTTACCCAATGGAATTTAGGGCCTCTGGCTACTCTGCTATCTTGTATCTTTCTGTGGAACCCAAACAGTACTATTCTCCACTGTCACCTGAGGAGCAATCTCAGTCCTCTCTCTCACATGAGGGTCTCCTGTTTCCCTCATGATGTATTTGCAAATGACTCCTAGGTACACTGATACTTGTTCTCATGGGCACTGTGTAACACACAAAAGATAAATTGGTAATATCCACATTATAAACATCAGGCAACCTAATTGTAGTTCTTACCCACATAGATTCTATCTTCTTTTAACCACATGGTGCTTGTTATCTCCTCTCTGCTTTCTCTTTAAAATGTTTAAACTTTTTGAACCTAGAAAACTCATTGTATCCAAACTATAAGACTGTGTTCTTTCTTCCTAGCTCAGAACAAGCCCTCATAAAATCAGGTCAGAATGTGAGCTCTCCCTCTCTTCAAAACCTTTCTCAGGTTCCCCTTTCCTCTCCCTATTTATTATTTCAAAGGTTTTGCCCCATGGCAACAGATTTTTAACTTTTTGAATCTTTAGTAAGAAAGAGGGAATGAGGATGTAGGAGATGAGGAAAGGATACCAGAGGAAAGAGGAAGGTACTATTTTTTGGAAGTCTAGTGCATATTGGCTTTCATCTAGGCTTGTGAACACAGGATTCTTACAAGTGTCTTTCCCACCACTTTCACTCATGAGTGCTTACATGTTGGACACACTCACACATACATGCTCATGCTCACACACAGGCACACATGTATATACATACACACAGCCATGACTTAGGGATGAGTGTTAAACTAGGAGCTATGGTAAAAATCTCTTACTCTTGAGCATAGTGATTGTAAGTAAGGAGAAGCACCAAAGTAGCAAAACATACTGGTGAAGAGTATTTCCTTTCTTGTTCCTTATCTACATGATATTTTAATTTCTTCCCCTATAAAAGGAGCTAACAATGATGCCTACACACAGGTCACATGAATTCATGCCTATAAAGCACTGAGAACATATTGTAAGTACTATACAGGTGTCTATAAATAGATAAAATAAACATGTAAATCCAGAGCCCAGAACAGGGGTAATTATATCCTCTATACGTCATTAAAGAAACTCTCTTCTGAGTATGGTTTTGAAAATCTTTCCACCCCCCACCCCCACCCCTCTTTAGAGGAGCCATAGCCTCAAAGTTCTTTTCATAAACAGTTGCTGGGTAGTGCTGCTTCCTTATTCACCACCTTCTCCATGGGTATAGCTTCAAAAAACCTTGTTAGAAATATTTATATTGAAACCAGTATAAACTGCATCAAACCTGTGTAGCACCTCTCCAACCTGAAGTTGGGCTAAGGCTAAAATAACTCCATCCTATAAACGTGTAAAGACACCAGCTTTCTTCCCAAAGCCTATAGACCAGTGTGTTGAAAACCTTTATTGATAGTAACCTACAGTAAGAAAAATATTTTTTCTGTCATGACCCAGTACACAGGCATGAATGTTTATGGCTGAAACAAAAGCTTCCTAAAGCAATATACAACACACTTGGATACTTTTTTCTTTCTTCTACTTCATTTTTAATAATACTGTTTATGATTATTAAATTGGTTTTACCACCCACCAATGGGTCATGGTCTGGTTAACAAACATCAAATCAGACCAAAAATATCCTTAGCAATGGACTGATAATAAGATATAGAATCCTATAAAAGACTCTAAAAGTCCTTTAATGGAAGAAAGATGACTATTGATTTGGGTCTGTATACCTATGTTTCATTCTCCTTGAGAATTTAAATTGCAAAGATAAATTCCCAGCTTCAGGTGTGTTTAAAAAATGCCTTTACCTCATAAACTAGAAGTAATGGCACACCAGGGAGCATTCTGGGACACACAGATTTCTCCAGGACAAGTAACTATCCTGAAGTTTATCTGATTGAACTCTGAGTAGGCATGATCATGCAACAGAGTGTGGTAGAGACAGAGATATCAACTACTTCTCTGAACCTGCTGATGATTTGCAAAAATCTTGAAATACACTGGCACTTTAAAATATATGAGCTCTTTTGCCAACTAATATCAAAATAGTTTGAGGTTGAGGACCCACTCCTACTGGACAAGTTGTCATGGCACTCTGGTTTCTTCTACAACAAATATCACTAATGCCTCACTTTTGTATAATATTTGGCATTTTAATAATAAAATAATAAAACACCAAATGTATAATATTTGGTGTTTTAATGCATATTCTCTTAACCTCATAACAAACCTGTGAGGTACATTGAGCAGCTATTTTTACATGTTGCATTTATAACTAATATTATTTAGGACTTAATGGTTTCCATTTTCATTATAAAGATGGACCATTTTGAAACATTGTTGGCCAATAGCAAGGGAGTGCAATGTGGTAAAAACACTAGATTTGGCCTCAAAGACAAGAGTTAAAGTTCAAACGGTGCTAGTAACCAGGTGTGTACTCTGGGGAGGTCTTCAAAGCTCCAGTCTCATGTTACATTTAGCAAGTACATAGAGCAGCTTAAGTCACATTTACAAGTGAAAGCTTGAAATGGTGGAAAGTAATGTGAACTTGAGTGTCAGACAGAACTAGATTCAAAGTCTGGCTTTAACACAAGCTGTGTCAACTTTGGCAAGTGGGGTAGCCTCTCTGAACTTCAGTTTTTTCATCTGTAAAATAGGCATTACAATGAAACTTCACTGGCCTATTAAAACAAGCTAATTGTCACCCCACTCTTGCTTCCAATTGCCTTAAATTCTTTCTCCATAAGTGCCAATTTTTAAAAATTGGCACTCTCCTACTTAAAAACCTTCCATGGTTTTTCATTGCCTTTCAAATACACCAAAATTTTTGCTTTTGCCTACAATGCCCCACATGAGATGGTCCTTGCCCATTGTTCCTACCTTATTTCATATCACTCCATTTCCTCTGTCTCAAACATTTAACCAATACTTATCTTCATTAAATTCTTTGTAGCCCCAGACATGTTTTCTTTTGACAGCCTGTGCCCAGTGTTATTTTTTTTCTGCCTGACATAATCACCCTATCATAACCCCAATCCCTCTCACTTTCATCCTTTAGGTCTCAATGTAAATATCACAGTTTTAAGGAAGACTTCCTAAACTCCTAAATCACATCAGGTCTTCATGTTCTATACCATCATAGAAGCCTATTCTTGGTCTTTAGAGTCCATGCATATACAAATAATAAAATAATTATTTGTATAACTATTTGTGTAATGTGGGCTTCTCCCACTGGAGTTTAAATTTTAAGAGGGCAAGAACTATGACTATTTTCATGGCAGTTACCTCAGTTTATGGTCTTTGGAGTAATACTTTCTTTGCTTTAATCCTTGTACCTGGGTAATTTTTAAAAGTTATCCCCCCATGTGTGCCTCACTTCTCTGTAGTATAAAGACTATTAACAGTGTTTACCTCCATAGAGTTATATGAAGGCAAAATGAGAATACCTATGATAAAGTGCTGTAGTCTAGTGCTCCACACAGAGTAATAGATGCTAGTAGGTGATAAATATCGATGGAATTGATGAGTAGATAAGTGTTAGTACCACCTTTTCTCCATATTTAGAAAATCCCTCAAGGGAAGCTATCATGAAAAGAGTTGAAGAAAATGTTGAGTGAACAAAGTTATAAAGAAAATATATGGGAGTTTTTTATTATCCAAGTAACCAAGTCCAGCTTCTCACTGGTCATTTTTGAGAGTGATGATCCTATGGGCTGTTACCATTGAGAGTGAATTCTGATAACTAGGTAGGAAATGGAACAGGTGGTGAATTGAGGTTTGGAACCAGGCTGACAGTATATAGCTAGTGAGGGCAAGTGGCACATGGTGTGTACAGGTATCCAGAGCCACTGGAGCTCGGTGACTACTGCCAATGAGGACTTGGGGCTCTGCAGACCTTGGAAAGACTGGTTGTAGGAAGTAAGAACAAAAGGTAGAGACAGTGAAAAGTCTTCATCCCTAACAGAATCCATAAAAGAAAAAGAAGGCCCTGGCTCAGTGGATTGAGCAGCTGCCTGTGAACTGGAGGGCCCCAGGTTCAGTTCCCAGTCAGGGCACATGCCTGGATTGCGGGCAATGTCCCCAGTTGGGAGTGCATGAGAGGCAACCACACATTCCTGTCTCTTTCCTTCTCCTTTTCCCTCCCTCTCTCTCTAAAAATAAAATAAAAAATAAATAATGAATGGTGAAATCAGTTTAGGCTGGGCTAACCAAAGACATTCCTTCAGAACAAGAACTAGTAGTGAGTATGTGTGCAGAAACTTTAAAAAAATTGGATGACTTACACAGATATTAAGATGCACTGAGCTTGTTTGGTAAACTGACACAGATAGGGTTTGTCAGCAGGGCTCATTGGGGGATTGAGCTGAAGATCATGAAGGATCATAGCTCATCAAGATGAGATGGAGAAGTGAAAGTGGAGCTGAAGAATTGCCAGTAGGAATTGAATATAGATAGCAGCTTAAAGGAGGCAGTTGATGCTTACATAAAGAAATAATTTTAAAATATCAGTTGAGAATGCATAAGAGATCAAGAAAAGAGGTATTTGATATTCAAGATTCAAGGTAAAAGTTCACATATCCTCCTCAAATAAGAGACTGTAACAGGGGTATAGATATGACACAGTTTTGGATCTGGTATGACTCATGTGCACTCTCTACAATCAGATCTTCCTACCCAGCAATTAATTCCTCATCTCTATCAAAAGCCCACACTGGGGACTTGACTGCTCAAACACAGAATACCATTTGGAAGTCAGGAAGGAAGGGGCTAAGCATGGTTGGGGCACAGCTGGGAGCCATTAACAATTAAGTTTTTGGACAGAAACCCAGCAGGAAGCTGACAAGGCTCTGCAGAGACATAATGGCCTTTAAAGAGTAAACCTTGATTCAGAACCGAATGAGCTGCCTTTACTGATGAACCTTCAGCAAAACCTAAGTCCCCTAATTAAGAATAAAGAGCAGATATTGGTTAAGAGTTTACATGATGTCAAGCCATAAATCAGCATTCTTAATAAGGAAGATAATGAGTGAGTTAATAATTTTTAGAAATATATTTTTAAAAACTGCTTAAGATCCAAAAGTGGTCCTGACTTGATTTAAGAACCATAATTGATGAGCCAACATAAGGTACCTTAGTGCCTCCAGCCATTTGTCTCTCAGTTCTGTTTCTATTTTTAGTGGTAAGAAATTTGGAGATAGGGCAGCAAATCTAGTACTTGACAATTACCTCAAAGAGAATTCCCAGGTCCCATTCTTTTCAGTTTACTTTCTCTCTGCCTCAGATCCCCTCACATTAAAAATTCCACCTTCTCCTGATTTCTCTTATTTCTCTCTCTCTTATCAAGATCCATACCAGATACTCATGGTTCCTAAAATCCTCTGATAAAATTCAATTCATGACAAATTTGCAGAAATTTATGGGTTACTTTATGTATTCTCCCACCAAAATCCTGGGAGAATCTTCTGAAGAACTTTAGCCAATCCTCATTTCTTCCTTCCCCTACTATCTAGTCCTCATGGGTATCGTTCCATCTCTACCATCCCTGTTGAGTCAATCTGATCATATTCAGTTTGGCACATGATTTCGTGTTGTCCCTGAGCCATTTAGTTGTCTTATGTATAAAGTTCTACTATATATTAAAAATTACTTGTTAGGAGTAATGTGTAATGATTCATTTTTATTGTCTCTATCTCATATAGTGCTATATATACATGTGTAATAAAAATTAAAGGGTAATAAGTCCTTTTAAAACTGAACCAAGCACCTCCACATAATTGAAACTGCCCTGGCTGCTTCACAAGGTAGTAGGTAGGGAGAAGCAAAAGAGGATGTTAATATATAAAATAGTAGGGTTGTTCATAAAACTTTCTCTGCATAAGACCCTTAAGGAGCATATAATAGAAGCCAAATGGAAGAACATACAGCCAACATAATTGATACTATTTATGTAAGACTTAAGACAATGTGAATATAAGAGTGAGAAGCCTTTCTTTCCTTAGTTGATCACCATCACTACTAGCTAGCACAATATGTGGCGCAATAGAATAAATAGATTATCAATCAAAGGTCAATGATAATATTAGTAATTGGTTGGATAAATCAGAGAATATTTACCAAATAAATTGGGAAATATTAATTTAATAGTAGGAAAAATATAATTGATGCTTCATAAGGAATCTCATTCTTTGGTAGGCAAAAGTTATGGTCTAGAAAGTCGTGGGGGAAAGAAGGTGGTAGAACTTTTCTTTTTCTTTTTCTTTTTCTTTTAAGAGAGAAGGTGTGGGAAGGGTAAGCACTGGAGAAGTGAGTATAGACAAAGCTTGAGGTGGAGTCAAGGGTTTGAGTTATGGAAATTAGAAAAGATGAACTCAAACATATTATTTAGATAGTTATTCAGAAACAGGAAGATATGAAAAAAAGGGCATGGGATTGCTTTGACTAAATGTTATTAAGAAGTATAATTTTCTGGGACCTAGTCATACAGACTTCTGTGATGTTGTGCTTAAACTCTCATGTCCCTGCAGAACTTGGAAGGCATTTTACTGCCTTTATTTGGAAGGTGAAGCCATTGACCTCAAATCCTAGGAATGTGTTACTTTGTTCTCTTAATAATAATGATGATGATGAATTTCACAAACCTAGCAATATACAGATGTAAGAAGCCTGGACTGAGTTGAAAGTGGTCTGAAAAAATGGCTGGTCCAAATGATGATTGGGCTCAGAAATCCGTGCCAATGAGACAAGCTTTTAACCAGCCCAGTGAAGTAATCTAATCAGTGTTTAAGTTGAAAAATCATTGAAAAGTTCAGACAAAGATTCCCCTGATGATTAAGTTGTGTCAAGAGCAAAATATTAGATAAAAAGCCACATTGCACTGACACTAAGAATCACCCTCATCCTTTACCTCTTTGAAATGTTGAAATGTTGCAAGCAGGCACAAAGGAAAAAGCAGTTGTGCTAGGTGACTATCAGTTTATGATCAATGGTCAAGATATTCTGGAAGAAGTAAGTGTAAGTAATGCCGATACACATGACTTCTGTGATAAAGTTTTTCATTTTTGAGTGATAGCCCCAAATTCTAGTAAGAATCTTTGGCTAGAAGAAAATACGACCTCACATCTCTATCAACTTTGATTTATATTCATTTTTCTGTGTAAATCTGACACACATTTGTCAAGGAAAAATATTTCATAAAAGCATTGTTTTAATGCTGTAGGTAAAAATGGGTTGTGTTTTTTAATTAGAGCCCATAAAAAGCCAATTCCCACGTGCACAAAAGTTCCCTTGGGTTACCAATAGCAGGCCTTGTATGAGTGTTGAGAAATTCAGGCAGAATCGTTGGGGCCAATCTCATGCCATCTGCTCAGTATCCTCAAAAATGTTATACCAGAAGGCAGTTCTTCGAGTTCTTACGCATCTTTTTGACTTGACTCAGTGTGGCTGATAAAAATAACCTTCATATTTTGAATCACAATTCCATGCACACTTTCCTAAAAATTTTGGGCAAAAGTTTGTCAGTCTCTCTAGTCTCACTCATTGTCTGTCTCACAAACTGTTTAGCTCTAAGAATCACTCTTCTTTCTTACTGACTGTATATTGAGAGATGCTGTCATCTTGTTAAAGAGTGTGCCAAGTGGTTGTCTCACTTTGATCACTTGCCCTCTGTTTCTGTGGACATAGAGTTGGAGCAGCCTCTGTTGTTTGAGTGATTAGTCCCTACATGGTGAACAGAGGAGTTCTTGCTATCAGGGTGAAAGGTATGCCCTTAATTATTTATTATCTACTTTCTGTAAACTCAACCCAAATGTAGAAGGAGGAGAGCAGAAACTAAAATGATGTCTTGTTAAGATTCATAATGTTTTCTCTGAAGAGAACATATTTTTCATCAAGGTCTGAGAAAGTGTTCTTTTCCTTTTTTTGTCAGTGTATGAAATATTTACTTGTTAGGCTGCCTCTGAAATAACCATTTTCCACAAAGCCCTAGCAGCCCAGCCCATCAGTGTGCTGGTTAATTAAGTGTGACCTAAGCCAACTTGACTTGAGCTCTGCATTAAATGCACAAAACCCATTTGAGCTGACCAGCAGCAGAAGTGGTACTCAGAGAAATTGGAAAAGATTTCTCCCAAATGCTTTCTACTTACTTACAGCACTCAAGTATTGGTTGAAGATTAGCATATGACATGACAGATTACATTAAGTCATGTCTTTCCAGTGCTTTATGACAGCACTATCACATTAGCTTCTTAGCACTGGCACATCGAGGCATGCAAATGTTTTCAGACCCTCTTATTCAAATCTACAAGCTGACATGGCAGCCCTGATATGATTATTAGTCATTTGAGAGACTTTAATTCACGTCATCAGATAACAGGTTCTGCTAAAAGGTTAGAAAAACTGTCTGCTTTTAATGAAGCTCTCAAAAAAGACCCTCAAAAACCCTGTTACACACCAAGAGCCTAGTTTGACTTTATTGACAAGATGCAACCCCCAACCAAGAATGAACTTGAATAGAATAACTAAATAGGTATCCAGACTTTGGAAATATTGTCTGGAAGACAATCTTGCTTGGTTATGGTTTTCTCCTCTTTCAGTGTACTTCCTCCAGCGCATTCTGATTTTACTTTCTTCCAGCCCATTCTAATTTTACTATGTCCTTCAGTATACAGTGTGAATGACCCTCAGACATTTTTGGAATCTGATATCCAATATGAGTCTAATAGGCATAAAGATAATTAGTCCTAGAATTTTCATTGTAATGTGGGCATAAGCACTGCTGTAGCTCACAGTAACATATTAATGGTGTCTGGCCAAGCATGCTGTGACTAAGTGGTGATGTGACTGAAGATCATTGGAGTTTGTAATCTGTAGTTTGTTTGCTATAAAATTGTTTTGTAGTCAAATGTTTTGTTTTATAATGCAGTGATCTGCACTTAGATCCCCATAGAAATCTTTTTTTCAAAATGCTTCCACATAGATCAATGGAGATTGGCAACAGTGGTGATCTTGTTAGAATGAAGGAAGATGGCATTAGGAAAATCAACCAGTGTGGTGCATGGTGATGAGCAAAGAGGCAGAAAGAGATCTCTGCTGGTGTTTGATGAAAGAGAAAAGAAACATTCCCTGAAACCTGGGAAAGTAAAGCAAATGCACTTTTCTCCCCTTGTTTGTTTAAAAAAATGTTTAAGGTCTAAAGCAGTGAATACTGAAAAACCACTGCTGTATAACTTCTAAAGAACAGATAATAAGTGTTGAACCATCACTAGAGTCTGTTTTCTCAGATTTCTGGAGAGAAGAAAAATATATTTACAGTTTAAACTAGTATGTAGCCATTCTAATATCTAAGAAAATAAAAATTATTGGGCTTGTGGTTGATTTCATTTCTTTTTATGCATAGGTGAAATACAGATATTGCCTTAACTAAATTACCTTTTTCCCCAACCCTATTTTTTTGTGTCTCTTCAATTTAACAACTATTTAAAAAAATTATTGTTGTTGTATTACACTTGTTTCATTTTTCCCCTCATTGCTCTCACCTACTCCACCCACCCATCTATCCTCCCACAGTCAATCCCCACCTCATTGTCCACGTCCATGGCTCTTTCATATTAGCTCCTTGACTAAACTCTTCCCCTTCTCTCCCCCATTTTCCACTGCCCTCCACCCTGCTAGTCACCATCATTCTGCTCCTTGTTTCTGTCTAAGATTCCATTCTCTTCCTCTGTTGTTGTTGTTTTTTCATTTGTTTTCTGTATTAGGAAAGATCATATGGTATTTGACTTTTGCTGCCTCACTTATTTCTCTAAGCATGATACTCTCCAGTTCCAACCAGGCTATCACAAAAGGTAGGAGTTCCTTTTTTCTTTCCGCTACAAAGTATTCCATGTAAATGTACAGTTTATTGATCCTCTTATCCACTGATGGGCACTTAGGCTGTTTCCCACACTTGGCTTTTTGAATAGTACTGCTACAAACATAGGGGAACATAGGTTCTTCTGAATGTGTTTCGAAGTCCAGGAAGCACAGAGGATCCCAGTGAAGATGAACCCAAAGAGGCCCACACCAAGACACATCATAATTAAAATGACAACATTCAAATATAAAGAGGGAGTTCTAAAGGCAGCAAGAGAGAAATGGCTAATAATATACAAAGGAGCACCAAGAAGGTTATCAATTGATTTCTCAATGGAAACACTACAAGTCAGAAGAGAATGGCAAAAAATATTCCAAGCAATGAAAAGCAAAAGCCTACAATCAAGATTATTCTACCCTGCAAGGCTCTCATTCAAAATACAAGGTAAAATAAGGAGTTTCCAAGACAAAAGAATACATCTACCAAACTAGTATTGCAAGAGATGCTAAATAGACTGCTATAAGAAGGGGAAGAAAAATTATAGAGGGAACACAGGTACAAAAGGAAAAGTCACAATAAATAAGTACCTATCAATAATAATATTAAATGTAAATGGATTAAATGCTCCAATCAAAAGACACAGAGTACCTGAATGGATAAGAAAACAGGATTAACATATATGCTGTCTACAAAAGAACTGCATCAGAAAAAAAGATCTACACAGACAAAGTGAAGGAATAGAAAAAAAAATATTTCAAGCAAATAAACACAAAAAGAAAGCTGGGGTAGCAATACTCATATCAGACAAAATAGATTTCACAACAAAAACCATTAAAAGTGACAAAGAAGGACATTTCATAATTCTTAAAGGAACAGTCCATCAAGATATAACTCTTGTAAACACCAAACATAGGAGCACTCAAATACATAAGGAAAATCTTAGAGGACTGCAAGGGGATAATGACAGGAACACACTCATAGTAGAGGACTTTAACACCCCATTGTCAACAATGGACAGATCTTTCAAGCCAAAACACACTAAGAATATTATGTCATTGAATAACACTCTAGATAAAATGGACTTAATTGATACATATAGAACGTTTCACCCTAAGGAAGCAAAATATACCTTCTCTTCAAATGCACATGGAACATTCTCAAGGATAGACCACATTGTAGGACATAAAACAAGCCTCCATAAATTCAGGAAAATTGAAATTATATACAGCATCTTCTCAGATCACAATGGCTTGAAACTAGAAACCAACCTCAAGAAAAAACACCCCAAACATTCAAATTCATGGAGACTGAATAACATGCTATTGAATAATTAATGGGTTAACAATGAGATCAAGGAAGAAATCAAAAAGGTTTTGGAAACAAATGAAAATGAACACACAACAGCCTAAAACCTATGGGACACAGCAAAGGTGGTCCTGAGAGGGAAGTTCATAGCAATACAGGCCTACCTAAAAGGTTAGAAGAAACTCCAATAAACAACCTAACCATAAAATGACAAGAACCAGAGAAGCAACAATAAACAAAGCCCAGAACACACAAAGGAAGGAAATAATCATCATCAGAGTAGAATTAAATGACATACAGACTAAAAGAACAATTCAAAAGATCAATAAATCTAGGAGCTGGCTCTTTGAAAAGATAAATAAAATCAACAAGCTTTTAAGCAGATGCATCAAGATAAAAAGAGAGAGGACCCAAGTAAAATCAGAAATGACAGAGGAGCAATCACAACCGATACCACAGAAAAACAAAGGATTGCAAGATATTACTATGAACAGCTATATGACAAATACCTTGACAACCTAAATGAAATGAACAAATTTCTGGAAACATATAATCTTCCAAAACTGAATCAAAAAGAAGCAGAAAGCCTGAATAGGCCAATAACAATTAGTGAAATTGAAGCAGTAATCAAAAACTCCCAGCACACAAGAGCCCCAGGATGACAAAAGACAGGATGGCTACACAGGTGAATTTTACCAAACATTTAGGGGAAAATTAACAACTATTTTTAATTTTGCTTTCATTTAAAAAAAGTTTATGTATTTTTTGATGACACTTGTTAATAAAATTATATGTTTCAGTGTGCAATTCTATAACACATCATCTATGTATTATACTGTATGTTCACCACCTCAAATCTAGTCTCCTCCCATTACCATTTATCCCCACTTTTTACCTTCTTCTACCTTCCTGATCCTCTTTTTCTCTGATAATAACAGCTATTTTTGAGATCTTTATGTAAATGCTCTGTCTCTCTCCTTCTTTGGTGCTTAGCTTCTAACTTAAATTATAATATTCTTTCTAAAGTAATCTTGGCTGAAAAGGTAAGCTCCCAAATGGAAAATATAAAGGGGTATTGGTAAACTATAATGCAAACAAGTTCCAGTTTAACCAAGAGCTGCTCTAAAGAAAATGGTTTGCAGAGAGTAAAGAAATCAAGAAAAAAGGCATTATATTTTATAAATCAGGCTATTCTCTTCCCTTCTCCTCCCATCATGTTTTTGCCCCTTTTGCACACTTAATCTGGCCAGCCTGTCATTATGAACCTTCACACTACTAGTCCAAGAGTAGATGCACACTGCATGTTGCACACTGCAGAAGATGACTCTTTGGAGAATTTCAAAGGCCATCCCGAAAGTACAGCTAACCTTCTCCTGCCCACCCATTGCTTCCTGCCATTCTGGCCCACAAAGGACTATTTTGGTGGACATTTCCCTTGTGCAAGCATGTCATATCTGTCCTATGCTAGATTCTGTTCAGTGCTAGAAACGCAGGGCAATTATGCAGCATTTGTCCTTTATTGCCATCTCCTTTTAGGCTGCAAAGCAAAGGAGGTGAGCAATTCTTTCCTCCAGGCTGATTTGATTTTTGTGAAAATTCTACTTTCTCTGTATTATAAAAGCAATAGCAGGCTTATCCTTAGTATACCTAAACTCACTTTCCATTTTGGTTAATGTCTGTCTCTTCCTAAGTCTTTCAAAGACATTTTATTTTTCCTCTTTCAATTAGAGCTGACTTCCTTTTCAATTTCAATCACACTATTACAGAAAATCTTTCTTTTCTCTTTTCAGTGCTGTTCTCCAAAAATAAGTAGATCCCAAGTCCTGAGGATGATAATGGTATTTTATTTATCTCCGGTATTTTATTTATTCATGCCCACTACCTCACATCAGTACCTGAAATATGGCATATAATCAGTACATGTTTAGTGACTGATTGAATTAGTTAATAGAGAAATAACTTTGGAAACTGTCATAACTCTGCAAAGAGCTGTTCTCTCATTCTGGTTGCATTCTCCTTTACCTCTCCTAGCAAGTTGGTGTTTCTCTATTGATGGCGCCTTTTGCCTTTCTGTGATTCTTACTGAGTGTGTGTGTGTGTGTGTGTGTGTGTGTGTGTGTGTCCATCCATATTCCATACTACAGATTAGGAATTTAGTCATTTGTGACTCATAGACACTTGCCCATGGATGGAAGCATAATTATGAGCAATGTACCACAACTGTTGGTGCCCTAAATTACTTGCCTCCTCACTCACTACAGCAGCACCACTGGCACTTGGATCTGGTCACCTCTACAACCTTCCCTTTGACCTGATCCTCCCAACAGTTTTGAAATAAAGGACTTAACAAATGTTCTGAATGTGTTCTTGGCTCACCTGCGTGTTCTATGGGTCTCAGAGACTAAATCCTGGCTCTCCGAAACATATAAAAAGTACATAAATAATTTAAGAGAATACCATTTAGATGCCAACATTTAACATTCCCCCAAATTTGTACTGGCTTAAGCCAATTTCCAAGCACAGTGATCTCCCATTTTTGTTCCTCTCCTCTCCATTTCAGGGTTTTAAAAGAAAACAAACATCTGCATTCATAGACGAGAGCCCTCCCCTAAACACATGTTTCTATCAAAACCAATCAAAATGGAAAAAAGAAAGAACAGAATATTATACATTTTCCTTTAGATGTGATGTCTGATTTTCATTAGGCTTAACCTTATTTCTTTTAGATCCTAGGCAGTGACCCAATATTTGTTTTCCTGGCTGGGCCTTGTCCTTGCCAGTACTTCCTTCTGGATCCTGGAGGCCTGGCTGAGGAGTTCAAGGCTCACGCACCCTTTTCTCTTCTGCTGCCCTTGGAGACACATTTGTCACGTGCACCTTTCATTTCATTTCAGAGAGATTTCTGAGCCCTTTCTTTCCTCCTATTCATTACTTCTTAATTTCTTTCTTTCTTATTGGATTTATGACCAAATACTTTAATTTGTTCATCATATAATGTCTTTGTAACTTTTATTTTTTCTAGTAATTTACACTGGACCAGATGCTTTCCACTGCTGCCTCCTATTAAGTTGATCTGTAAAGCTTCTGGGGGCAATGATTATCATGAAAGAAGCTCTGCAAATGAAAGTTACATTGTATCTTATTTGTTCTCTTTTGAACAAAATATATTTCAGAGTTCTTCAAGTGGTATCAGATGGTTTTTAATTTTTGCAGGGTTTTATATGACTTTAGTCACATATACTTGGTCTATATGATATTTACACTCCAGTGGTAGTACTCCCCTCTCTACATGTTCTGATTTCTTCATGTATAAAGCTCAAAAATAACATTAATGCCTTTCCCTAGCAATGTCCTGAGAAACACCGAAGATATGTACAAATTTTATCAATAGAAAACAATTTGATGAACTATGATAAATATTGTTTATAAAAAAGCCCTGGCTGGTGGCTCAGTGGATAAGGCGCTGGCCTGTGAACCCAAGGGTCGCTGGTTCGATTCCCAGTCAGGGCACATGACCAGGTTGCAGGCCAGGTCTCCAGCCAGGTCCCTGGCTGAGGCAGGTGAGAGGCAACCATACACTGATGTCTCTCTCCCTCTCTGCGTTGCTCCCTTCTCCTCTCTCTAAAAATAATAAATTTTTTAAAAAATTAAAATAAAATAAAAGATAATATTCATATTCTTAGATCTTTGTTCATATTCTTTGTTCTTCAGATTTTGTGGGGAATAAAGCACATTTATTTGAATTTCATAACAAAGCCTTGGCTAAAGTTCTTTGTGCTAAGTACTAACATGAAATGCCCACTTAAAGATACCAGTGAACCAGAATTATTCAGTGTCATTATTTGTAAATAAGATTTTAAAATCTGTGGCTTTCCATACTCAATCAGATGATACAATAGTCAATAAGTAGTCATGCAACCTCTAAGTGGTCTTTGGGCTATGGCACATTGAAAGCTGAGAATTTCCCGTCTCTAGGTCACGTTAGGCATTAATCCTTGGCCTAGTTCATAAATTTGAGGACCCACTTTCTCTAATCAGAGGAGCCAGCAACGATAGGCCCAGGAGAGGAGGTTGAAGCAACAGCTGAACTTTGCCTCTGCCACCAGTTTGACAGCTTGAGCCTGTTTCTTCTGTGAGTCTTTGAGACCATTGAACTGCCATAGGATTGAAAATCCTTCACCAACAGAAACCTGAGTTCAAATACAAGGACTGTGAAAGCCCATTTTATAAGACAGATACACATGGAGCCATTTGAATTGAAATAGGGGTGTGTGTCTGAAGCTCTTCTCACCCTATATTATGTCAACATTCTGTGTTTAGAGATCCTAATGCCCCTCAGAAAACCATTGGGTGAAATGACTTCTTCCCAGGAAGCTTTTTTCCTCCGCCACTTTATGTCATCCAAAGCATAGCTCAAAGTCATTTTTGTCTTCTCTCCACCAATCTCCAAGTTTGCTTCTCTATTCTTTTTATTTTGAGAAATTTAAGAGCTATTACAGAAAAACAATTTTAAAAATGCTCATATTTCTACTACCTACTATTAGTAACATTTTGTCTTATGTACTTTTAATGCTTTAAAGAAATAAAAAAATTACTTACATATATTTAAGAATGTATTACATATCAATTTATAATATTACCTTTTGTGTGTTTCATTTAGTAATAATTATTTTATTAAATATTAAATAATATTTATTTACTTCTCTCTCTCAGAGGCAGCCATTAATATGAATTTACTGCGTACCCCACTCATCTATATTTTAATCCAAAACAAAACAAAATCTACATATGTTCCCATAAATAATATATGGCATCTTTTTTACTATGATTTTATAATAAATGTAATGTTCTGTTGTTTCTTATTCCTGCTTAGGATTACATAAATGAAATATAATAGCCAGGTTGGTTATTTTTTAAACTGTATATAGCTTTTCTTCATATGAATAGTTCACATTTTATTTACGTTTCCTTATCTATGAGCTTTTAGATAGTTTTATCCCACTCCATTTAAAAAATCTGAAATGTATACTTTTATAGTTTTTATAGCTATAAGAATCCCTCTACAGCGTATACCTAAAAGTGGTATTGTTGGATCTTAAGGTTTTTACTTCACACGGTTTATGTGACTGTCAGACTCACTTCAAAATGTTGGTAATATTTCACCATTTAGAGTGCTCATTGCCAATATTACAGAATTTTGAATTTGAAAGTTGTCTTACACTTTGATTAAGAAAAAAATACTATAGAAGGGTTTCCAATATTTGAGGATTACAATCTTTATTTGGGGATGACAATTTGTATTTCCTTAGCATTGAGTTTGAGAATTTAAAAGATATCTCATGGTCATTAGGCTTTTCTTTTCTGTTAATTGAAATTTAATACCTTGTTTTATTTTCTGACTTTGATGCTTATCTTTTTTTACTGTTTCTTTAAGTTTTTTTTTCTTTTTTTTTACTATATTCTGGAAGTTAATTTTTAATCACTTATAAAAGAGGTTCAAAAAATACCAGAATTTATTCATAAAAATTTTATATTTATTCTTACATGTTTAAACTTCAGTCACCTTCAAAGCACTCCCCATTTGATGCAATATACATATCAGGATATCTTTTTCACTATTCAAAACATTTTTGAGCTCTTTCTCCACCATAGTGGTGAGTGAGGTGGATACTTCTTCGCCATGTCTTCTCACAGACTTTCAGGATCAAGAGGTTCCTGGCCAAGAAACAAAAACAAAACTGCCCCATTCCCCAATGGATTCAAATAAAAACTGGTAATAAAATCAGGTACAACTCCAAGAGGAGACATTGGAGAAGAACCAAACTGGGTCTATAAGGAAGACCACATCAGAATGGCTTACATATATATTTGTGCTCTATCCCTGCTGTCTGCCTCTTGAAATCACTGAAAAGATCACTACTGCCTGAACATTTGGGTGTCTTAATTAGGGAATTATTGGAAACATGATTTTTTTTTCTGTAATAGTGGGTTGATTCATTAATAAATGTGAGGCCACATTTTTGAACTAATCAATTTTGATCTCTTTTAGTGCTTTTTACCATTTTTATTTCACTTCTTCTACATTGGCAAAATGTTTCCTTTTAAGCACTTTTTTTGTCATTTAGAGACTCAAAAAAAAAAAAAAAAACATCACTGGAGGGAGAGATTAGGTGAATAAGAAGGATGGGGCATAGAAGTCATGTCATTTTTGGTCAAAAACTGCTGAACACTCAGTGTGGTGTAGGCAAGTGAGATTGAAAATCACCCATCAATGTGCAAAGTCTTCAGAAAAATTCACTGAAGCTGAACACAGCCTCTCACAACAATGTCAGCTGATTCACCGACATAGATGGCTTCCTGGAACACTCACCTATCGGGGAAGCCTGTAAGAGGCCCATCCTCCAGAAGATAATTTTTTTTTTTTTCAGTTTCCCCTCATATGTTGCAAATATCTTCTCCAGTCTGTCTGCATTATTTTATTTTTATATTATTATTATTCCCAGTTTAGAGGCAAAACAATAGACTAAAAGAGAGTTGAGAAATGAACTCCAAACATTCATGTGGAAAAGCAGAATATATGAATAATGAAGCCAATTTCAAATAGATGAGAAGAGGTAGTGTGGTTGCGGCAGTTTCTCGCAGCCACAGGACTGAAGTTGCCATATTTTGTCTGTCTGGCTGTCCAAGGTAAGAGCTAAACTCAGCTTCCAGAGGAGGCACCTCCCTTGCCACGTGGCCCTTCATGTGCAAACACAGTAATGGAGACTATCTTGCATAAAATCCTCCTCCTCACTTTAAATCTCCAACTTCAGGAAGGTCCCAGTATCTTTTAAAAATTCACCTAATTATGTCCAAGATAGAGGCCTTATTTGAAGATCAATTGATCTGAGACCTTAATTAGATCCCCAAATCCCTTCAGCAGCACCTAGATGGTATGCCGTTAAATGACATGGAAGGTGTATGCATCATGCGCAGGCATCTTGGAGGTCATTTTAGGATTCTACTTCCTGTGGCAGGTCCATTTTATCTTTTCTTTTAATCACAATTTCCTTTAAATCAGTGGTTTTCAGTCAGAAATAAGTTTGCCCCCAGGGGGTACTTGGCAATATCTGGAAATGTTTTTAAGTTGTCAGAACCGTGGGAGAAGCTGCTACTGGTGGTATATGTACAATGCCCTGTACCGCCTCCCCAAAAGAGATTATCTTTCCTAAAATATTAGTAGGACTTAGGTTTAGAAACTTTGCTTTATGTTTATATTGCTTTACTAGTAGACTTCATTTAGTATTTACCTGGTTCATCTTCTCCCGCACCATTATTTGCTACTTTCTTTAGCATTTGCTTTTAAACTAGTCTCTTAAAATAGCATATATCTGAATTTTATATTATCTCATATAAGAGTCTCTTTTTTACTCATGAGCTTACTGCTTCTATGAGTTATCACTTACGCATTTATTCTTGGGGCATAATCTTGGCTTTTTGCCCCTTTGTTTTTATTTTCTGTTGGATGATAAGCTTTGCATGTTTCTTTCACCCCTTCCTCCTTGGAAAGTTAATATTCCAAACTTATCATTTTACTGATAAAATTTTGCTTAATATTTTTCTAAACAAATTAGAATAAATCAGTATTTTAATTTTCTTTCTGAACAAGATAAAATCCCTAGCATATTTCAAACTTCTTTTTAAATTAACATTTTTTTCATTTCTAAGTTGTAATTTATTTTTTATTTTCTAATTAGTTTTATTAACTAAAAATGATTATTGTTTTATCATAGTTATAGTCCTTATTATTTATAAATATTAACAGTAATAGTATACTTATTTTTATGTTCACAGTCATTTCTGCTTTATACTTACCACTTTGCTTTATAGAGAAGTCTTGAATCATCCATTTTTATTCTTGCATCCCAAACTTTCTTCTTAGTAAAATTACATGAAAGTAATTCTAAAGTAGTTATTTCAGTGAGGACCTGTGGATAGTGAACTTAATGATCTCTACCTTGTCTGTTAATATCTATTTTCATCTCATTTTAAGTAATAGTTGGGCTTGTTTTTTACTTCCAGGGTCATGACAAATTATACTCAAATGTTAAAATATATTAATTAGGTTATTTTGAGATGTATCTGGTTGCTAATGATGAGTCTATTGCTAAATTTACTGTGATTTCCTTTGGGCTAATCTCTCCTTTAGTGGCTGTTATGATTTTTGCTCTTATCTATGATAGTCTATAATTCCCTACAGTGTTTCTAAGCATAGACTTATTTTGAATTCTACCAAGCATTCAATGTGCCCTTTCAATTTAAATTCCCATTTTTGTCATATCTGAAAATTTCTCTACTCTTTCCCTTCAAATATTATCTGCTCACCATTCGTTCTGTGCTCTACTTTCAAACCTCCTCTCAGAAGTAAATGACTTCTCTCTATGCCTGCCACCAGCTAGGGAACCCTGGGCATAACTGAAAATAATCATTAAGATTAGTGGAAGGTGAAGAGAAGAAGGCAGACAGCTTAGGTGCTTCAGGACCTTAGGAACAACATGGTGGTAAATTTCACAAGCTTTACTTTGACCATATATATCCCAGGCTGGAAGATGGAGGAACCAGCAACCCAGAAACACTAAGGGCATAAGCAAGAAAGCCCCCGCCACACACACCAAAGTAAAAGTTGTCTCCTTGTATCCAAAAGACTAGAAAAAGAGTAACCTAGCAAAACAGAAAACTTTCATACAATAACACCTTGTTCCAGCCAGAGACCACAAAAAAATCTATGTTTGAACCCCGATTTCTCCCTTGTGGGGTACCATGATTCCCACCCTTGCCTGATTGGAATAAGGTATTTTCTTGCTCCTTACCCACCAGAGCTATATCAGAGAAGGTTGAGTTTGAAGTGAGGATTTTTAATGCAGGAATAGTAACAAGGAAACTTCCACCTCTAGGATATCAGTGAAAATCATGTAGAGAGCCTAGACATGCCCCACCACCTGGTGGGAACAAGACAATCCTTTTTCCTCTTTGGGTAGTATCAGAAGAGACCTAGTGGAGAGTCACCCTCTCTCAGAAGTAATGAAGCCTGCCCACCACCACAGTATTGTAGAGGACATGTGGGAAACCTAGACTCCCACCCCTACCTGGTAATAATAACAAGGCAATGTTTCTCTCCCCCTCTTCTATAGTATCAGAGGAGGCCTGCTAAAGAGAAGATTTGAGTAAAATGGAGTCTCAAAACATAATACCCAAAATTTCCAGAATATAACTAAAGATCACTCATTATACTATGAATAAGGGAAATCGCAATTTGAATTAAAAAAAAGAGAATCAACAGCTGTCAACAATGGGATGGCACAGGTATTACAATTATTTGACAAAGATTTTAAAGCAGTCATAAAAATGTTATGAGTGAGCAATTATAGAAAAGCTTGAAATAAATGAAAGTCTTAGCAGAGACATAAAAATATAAAGAACTAAATTGAAATTTTTGAATTTTTAAACTGAAATAGATATTTAGTTTAAATAAATTAAATAGAAATATTTTTGAAAATAATAACAAAAATGAAAAACTTAATGGGTGAGTTCAACAACAGAATAAAGAAGAGAGAGAAAAGAACTGGTGAGCTTGATAGAATAATACAAATCACCCCATCTGAAGATATAAACGTAGACTGAAAGAAAAATAAATAAAGAACACAGCCCCAAGAACCTCAAGGACAACAACAGAAGTTCTAACACTTGTGTAATCCACGTTCAAGGGGTGGGAGTAAGAGAGAACTGAAAAAGCATTTGAAAAAAATAATGGCTGAAAAATATCCAGATTTATAAATGCAAATTTAAAAACATAACAAAACAAGACATAAATTGTCAGATTCAAGATGCTAAGAAAACTCAGAATAAATTAAAAAGAAAAAAAGAATTATACCAAGACATATAATTCAACTTTTGAAAAACGAAAGACAAAGTTAAAAAGTCCTGAAAGTAGGAGAAATGGCACTTTACCTACAGGGGAAAACAATTTGAGTGACAGTGATTTGTAGATCAGCTGAAAATCAAGGTCAAAATCAACAGTAATAAGTCAAGTTTATAATATGTACCCTTGACATGAAGTGATAAAATGGCATTTTGCCTCTGTGGATTTCCTCCTAAAAATTATAACCCCAGTCTAATTATAAGAAAAAGATCAGCTAAATCCCAGTTGAGAAACATTCTATAAAATACTTGACCAGTATTCCTCAAAACTGTTAAGGTCATCAAAAACAAGAAAAGTCTGTGAAACTGTCATAGCCAAGAGTTACCCAAGGAGACATGACAACTACATTAGTATCTTGAATGAGATCCTGGAAGAGAAAAGGGCATTAGATAAAAACTAATAAAATATGAATAAAGTGTTACTTTTAGTTTTAATAATGCATCAATATTTATTCATTAATTGCAACAAAAGTACCATCATACTGACAAAAGATGTTAATAATAGGAAAAATTCAATGTAGGGCAGTATGTGGGAACTCTCCTCAACTACCTTTTCATGATTATTCTATAAATCTAAAACTGCTCTTTTTCCCTCTCTCTCTTTTTTTTTTTTTTTTTGCCTTTTAAAAATTATTTTTCTTTTACAGTTGTCCCAGTTTGTTCCCCATTGCTCTCCACTGTCCTGCTCACTCCTCAACTCCCACAGTCAACCCACCCTATTGTCCATGTCCATGGGTCATTGGTGCATGTTCTTTGACTAGACCCTTCCCCTTCTTTCTTCCCTTTCCTCTTATCCACTCCCCTCTGGCCACTGTCAGTCTATTCCTTGTTTCTATGCCTTTGGTTCTATTTTGCTGATTTGTTCAAATAAAGTTTATTTTAAAAATATGTAAATTATCTAAATATACCAATTAAAGGACAATAATTTCTAATCATTATGTTGCACATCTGAAATAAATATAGTATTATATTTCAATTGTAATTAAAAAAAAACTTTTATAACAGTTTGGCAGAATGGATTAAAAACATGACTCAAAAATATCTTGTCTAAGAGAAACTCACTTCAAATAAATATATATAGGCAAAATGAAAATAATGTATTGATAAATATATAACTCCAAAGAAAGCAGGAGTGGTTATATTAATATCAGAATAAGTAGGCTCTAGCAAAGAAAATTATGAATTGCAAGGAGACATTCATACAATTATTCACATATATTTTGACAATGTTAAGTTCCTAATTTGATATTACATGAAACGTGATATGTATAATTATATTGTCCCATTGGGAAAAACTGGGTAAAGACTATAAACAGGACTTCAGTTCACAATTTTTACAAATTCTTGTGAATCTATATTTATTTTAAAATAAACCTTTTTTAAAGATTTAATTTTATTGTTTTAGAGAGAGGGGAAGGGAGAGAGGGAGAGAGACATCAATGCATGGTTGCATATTTCACATGCCTCTAAATAAAACATTTTTTAAACTATCAGATTTTGGTCACACTTCTTATCCTACTATTTAAATTTCTTGACTTTTCTATTATTGGTCCCATTTCACATTTCTCTGTGTTCTTTAAGGGACTATTTCCTCTGTTCTATATTCCAATTAGTTAATTCTCTCCTAAGCTATATCTCTTCACCTATATATTTAGATTTTTGAAACTGGCTATATTGATATTTCTTTTTAAGTTTTTTTTATGTCTGACTAGTTGCTCATTCTTGCCTCATAATCTCACTGCTATAATTTATCTCCATTATCTCTAACTTTTGGGAATAATTGTTTTCCTTTGTTACGCATTGTCTCTCACTGATAGTAAAATTCCTCATATTCTATAATTGCTTTCTTCCATGTGTGGCTTAGTTTTGGTGGCTCACTATGCAGTGCTTTTCAGTTGCTATGTAATTGAGCCTTACAGTTTTCTAATTAATATCTCTACTGTATCCTTTCCCACACCACACAGCTCAAATTTGAGCCCAGTTTCTGAATTTGGATTTCCACCCACCACAGATTATAATATATATTAGCCCTAAGGTGAACACCCAGCCAGAAGATAAATATATTCAAATTCCCTTTTATGGAAATAAATTATTCTTGACTCCCAACTTTAGACTGTGATTCCAATGTTATGTTGCTTTACACACAGATTGCATTTAGAACAGAAGAGGAGGATGTATAATATTTACTCAATATCATCAGCTGTCCCCAAATGTTTCTGTATATTACCTTTTTCCATGTATTCCTGAATTTATCTGAGGTCTCTTTCTTTTTTTTAAGGCAGGAACCATTGCTCATTAAACTTGCTATCACTTATAACATCAATAATATTTCCTAGTCCAGAGTAAGTTCTAGTTAAACAAATGCATTAATTAAAAGATTAGATGACTGAATAAGTGTTTTTCTTGCCACATCCCACTTTTGATAAGACTCTATCTTTAGATGTCTGAGATTCTGTTAACTTCTTAAAGACCACAGAGATGTAGAGTTGAGTAAAAACAACATCATAAAACTTTCACAAATTTAATGATTCTTTCCACTGGTGGCTGGTGGCACAGTGGATAAGGCACCAGCCTGCAAACCCAAAAGTCGCTGGTTCAATTCCCAGCCAGGGCACATAACCAGGTTGCAAGCCAGGTCTCCAGCCAGGTCCATAGCTGGAGGCAGGTGAAAGGCAACCATACATTGATGTCTCTGTCCCTCTCTGCCTCTCTCCCTTCCCATCTCTCTAAAAATAATAAATAAAAATTTTAAAAATAAATAAATAAATAATAAAAATAAACCCAAGGATTTTATTTTAACATCATGCTGAGAATCTCATCTTGTTTAGTCATTTCATTTACATATATTGTAATAATCTCATTGGCTGAAGATTATTCTGGCCCATGCAAAGCTGTCTTCACTTGACTCAGGAACCTTTGTAGCCTCATTTTCTATTACAAAAGGTACTCTATTCTCGAATCAGACTTCTCAGAATTATCTAAACAAGTCAGGTATCCTTCATGTCTCTGTCCTCAAGCAGTTTATTCTAGAAAAAGAGATGGTCTCCTCCTTGTCTACCTGGCAAATACCTACCCAAATTTTAAAGCCATTCTCTAAACCTACCCCTGCCCCCAGGCAAATTTTAATATTTCTTAGAATTATCTTTCTTGGGCAGGAAACTAGACGTTTTTAAAGGCAGGCATTTTCAGGGTAATAATTGGATCTGGTGCATACCCAACAATATTTGATACAACAAAGGTATCTCCAGGAACCTTGATACACAAGGAGCATTTCTTAAGGACTCTGACTCGAATGAGCAGGTGATGAACCTAGGTTGAGAGTTCAGCAACACATTCCCTTGGTTTGCTAGGGTCCCTCTGCTTTCTTCACTAGAACTCCTGGTTGCCTGATGTCTTAGCTGACCAGTGAATATTTGACCCATTACTAGAGCAACCATGTCATCTATCACAGAATGAAAGCAGGCCCTGGCAATAATTATGCTTGGGCAACAAGCATTAATTAATGCTATTCTGAACAAACTGGGATGTATGAACACTATACCTATTAACTACTTAACCTAGTATGGTTTGCCTGGTATTTACAGCCCAGTATTTTTATAACTAAAGGTTGTGTTCTTTTGTAATCGCAACCAAGACTTACAGAACACCCAACATAGACTTGACTCTGTAATAAACTACTTCTTGACAGATGAGGAAATTAAGCCTATAAGACTGGTTTGACCAAGACCACCCAGCTATGAATTGGCAGATGTAAGATTTAAACATTGGTCTGTCTGGCTGCAAGACATCTTTCCTTTTGGCCACTCCTTATTTTATACCACACCAAAGGGTCATATAAATTCTATTGCTCTAAGCAATTTTTACAATATGAAAATCTCCCTTAACATAATAAGTGAGACATTTGCTGGCCTTGGAAAGATTTTAGGTCATTAAAATTTTTCCTTGTTATGGTAAGATTTAAACTGAAGATCTTAAATTTTCATTTCTCACCACACAACTTTCTAGGGTTTCACACCTGTCTTCTATCTTTCTCTCTCCAGCTCTCTTACCCTTTCATCCTTCTTTCATCTACTTTCACCCCCCACCCCCTCACAATTAAAAGTCTTTTGCATGATTGAGATTTCATGAATCTCTTACTCAGAGAAACAAGTTTAGGTGTTGATTCAGCTCTTCAGGATGTTAATATATGGAGCTTACAGCAATGTGACACTCCACACCTGATGAACTAGAGGTTGGATGAATTATAGTAGTTATAGTTCCCTAGGTTGCTAAAAGATTTAATACTTAACAGACAAGGGTGCAGCTCTAAGGATCAGACCAGTTTTTACAGGGGTTAGAGAAACCCTGGGCTGGGTTGGATTAATGCCTCTGTTAGTAGCATTTACTACTCTTCCAGGCCTTCAGTGTGCCAGAGCTTCCCATCAACAGGGAAAAGCTCTGAGGCCTGACTCAGTGGCTGCAAGTTTCAGGTGTGATGTGGGAAAATGCCTGAGATAAGAAACAATAAAAGTGGTAGGAACTGTGAAAAATCTATTGTACAGGAGGTGAAAGGGGAGAGATTAACTCAGTAAGTTGTCAGCTCATTTTCTTACTGTGCTATCATGAGTTTTAAGTAAGAAAATCTGTTTGATCTCCTGTATTGGAGATGTATTTCAAGGCCTGTATCTGTCACTGAAATCTACAAACTGTGTTTCAGCTATAAATCTCTAGCCTTGAATGTACACATACAATTATCTTAGAGAGATCTGGCTTCCATAAAAATGACAATTGTCACTCCTGGTCTTGCTTTCCTTATAATGTTTATGTTTTAAAAAGAACCTTCAATTGATAGGTAACAGAGAAATTTATGCCATTATCATATTAAAAATCATATCTTTAGATGTCCTTTAGTAGTCAGGAAAAAAGTTTTTCACTTAAACTTTATTTCTTCCAGTGGGGCAGCAGTGGAACGTCATTGGTAAAATTACTTTACAAATGAAAAGTCATGAGATTTCATAGGTTAGAAGCATTTTGGATTTGCATGCATCCTGACTGTGATGTGGTTTCTAATTGTAAACTAGTGGTTTGAGACAATGAGCTGCTTCCTCCAAACTGTTGTGCTATTGTCCAAAAATTATGTAATTCTGTCATTGCCAGATCTGGATTTCCATACCACCCCAAGTTCTCACTGTTTAATGACTGTGTTCTGTATTTGAGAATTAGTGGTGCTTTGCAAACTAAACTAAAAATAAGTTTTAAAAAAAACTTAAAATGTAAGTCAATGTGGTAGGACCTAATAGTCATGGGAACTCTCATGACTTTTGTCCTCAGATAATCCAGGCCATGATTCTGTGGGGCAGGGAATGTGCCTAGCATGATTTGCAGCAAATTGTAGGTATTAGTAAACTTTTTAAAAAAGGAATTAATAATATTTGTTGACAATAGTAATGACCTGCCTGGATTGAGTGAGTGGCCGGCCTGCAAACACATGGGTTACCGGTTCTGTTCCCAGTCAGGGCACGCGATTAGATTGCAAGCCAGGTCCCCAGCTGGAGGCACAAGAAAGGGCAACCATGCATTGGTGTTTCTCTCCCTTTCTTCCTTCCTCCCTGTTCCTCTGTCTAAAAATATTAATGATATTTTTAAAAACGGTAATGATACATAACAGATGATGTGTGCTCATAAGACAGGACCTGTTCTCATGGTAGCACATACATCATTTTTTTTTTTATTCATTAAAACTCTAAGCCCTGGCTAGTGTGGCTCAGTGGATTAGAACCAGCAACTCTTGGTTTGCTAGTTCGATTCCCAGTCAGGGAACATAACCAGGTTGCAAGCCAGGTCTCTAGCCAGGTCCCCAGCTAGAGGCAGATGAAAGGTAACCATACATTGATGTTTCTCTCTCATTCTTCCCCCATCCTGCCCTTCTCTCTAAAAATAATGAATAAAATCTTTTTTAAAAAGAAACTCTATACACTAGATTTAAAAATAAGAATTACAGAGCACAGAGAAGTTTAGTAACTAGACCAGCTTCTCAGATAGGTAGGGAATAGAGCAAACACACAAACATTTTGGCTTGAGTCCAAAGTCCATGTTCTTAGCAATACCTTGTGCTGAAAGAACATTTTGATGTTTCTATGTTAACTAACTGCCAGTTTAATAGCTTTTGTTCCAATGTTAATGGTAATAATAATATGTGATTATTTTGTATCACACCCAATACAAATACAGAAGTTGCTATTACCATCCTGATGATACCAATGAAGTAATGAACTGTCATTGAAATCAGGAACTAGCCTTAGGTCATATAATCATATAATGTAAGTGGCAACAGGGCATCTGATTTTATATAAATATATATTTGCGTATGATTAAATTCAAGGCATTAATCACCTCACTGCTATTGTGGAGTACCAAGTCCAAAATCTTGGACAGACAGGCAGGTTATAAAAACCTATTTGTGGTATCCACTAGATATCCATCAAACTGCATTCAAAGAAGAAACCCCAGTAACCCACATGGATAACATCCAAACCTAGTTGGTACTTCTCTAGGTGTGGGCAAGAGAAGCTTTGGACCAATTATCCACCCTTCATACCATTACCTTGGTGGCTATAAAGCCTCCACATAGGTCACAGCCTGAGGTCTGCTAAGCTGATGGGGATATGCTCACCAGAAACTTATGCCTGTTCCCTACAACCAGGCTGTATACCTCAAACTCTGGATTTCTTTGCTCAAGTGGTCTGAACCTGAATAGTCCTCTCTCCCAGGTCTTGCCATCCAACGGTGTACCACAAGGTCAGACGCTGTGGACAAGGTCCCACCATGGGACATGAAACTGGGGATCATAAGAAAGATGGACAGATTATAGGCTGGGTACTAGGGGCAGAGGGCCAGGAGCAGACGTACCTCATTCCAGAATTTTCCATCACAAACTCTGAGGAGTCCAATGATCCTAGATTTGAACATGTTCTTTTCAATTGTCATATATATATATGTCATATATATATCAAAGTAAAATGGTAGATATGTTTCATTCAATTATTATTTAGTTTCATTTATAATGCTTTATTTTAAATATTTAGCTGTATAGTCTCCATTTGTATGCTTTCCCTGCTCCACAGATGTACGGTGAGCCTCTCCATAGGGCCTTTTGATGACCCCTCTGTGTTGTTGAAAGAGGTGGAGAGGCTGAATACACAGGGAAGCCCAGGCCTATCTTTAATCAGAATAGTGCTTTTATTTGCATCATGTCAGATTTTGTTGGAAAAAATAATAATTTGGTTGGTTTCAAAATAAACATTTAGAACCCCCAAACAATTATGATATTAACACATAAAAGCATTTTAAAAGTCTTCAACTAAAACTCACTGATTTTACTAATGATGGAACTGGTGACTCATGGGTTTGCAGGCTGGCACTCACTCATGAAAGATGAGAGAACATTAGAATACGTGTCTGATGTGCTTTGCCACCTTGGCTATGTTTAAGGCTGCCTTTGTCAGGCTTGTTGAATAAGCAATCTGGATATCAGTGTAGAAGAACGTCACATTTTCTTTAAGATACTCAGCATACCTTTTCAAGTGTCTCATTATACCCATTTAAATGACCAGTTATCCAGAGTTCTCTCCCTTTGTACCTATATTTATTGAAGTTTAGGCACTGCCCCCAAGGGCAATGACATTTTAAACCTATTCTCTAATTATAAAATTAAGTATTGCTTGGTGAGCAAATAAGGGAAGCATTTTGTGTGTTCATTGGATCTAAAGCAGAAAGAGTTTTAGGGTGTGGGATGTTACATCACATGTGTACACATCAGGCTCCCTCTGGAGATAAAGAGTTATTAATAATATAAATTATCTAGAGATAGTTAAAATTTCTCACTTCTTTCTCTTTTCAGGTGTCAGAGAAACTTTAAGAACCATAATCCCACCTAACAGTGATCTCAGATTTGCCAACCCCCCTACCCAGGAAGCAGTAGAATCTTCTTGGAATATTTCTAGGGACTGGAGGAGAACTTTTTTATGCTACTGGAATCTTCAGCCTCATTCTTGAGAGACCAGAGAGCTGGTGTCCCCCCTCCCAGGGTGGAGCACATCTTCACAACCACTACTTTTCTCAATCCTCCCCAACATATTCCCCTTTTTGGACTTGATGCCAGTCATTGCTTTTTCAAACTTTCTCTTTTCTCTTTCCTAGTTTTTCAGCTCACCCTACCCTCCCGCCGCTCCACCCCCCATGACCACTCTCCTAATGTGGCTGACCTTCACTTTCTGCAAGACCCTGGGACACTCATTCTCATGCTGTCCTCTCCATCAAGCTTCTATCATCCTGCATTCAACAGCTCCAGTTTCATCTGCCCAATCTGTGGTGAACTGAACTGCTATGGGGGTGATGCTGGTATTGTCTAAAGCTTTCATCTCTGTATGCTGAAAGCCCAGAATTTTCTTGGCCTGAGGCTGTGGGGACACAGAGCTCTCTGTGGATGACTTCACAATCTACACTGGAAGCAACTCCATATGTGTCTCTAGACAGCATACAGTGTGAGACCAGGAAGTACAGTAGGAAGAACGATGTGCACAGAGCATAGTTTCTGGATTGCAGCCAACCCTCCATCCTACATGCAGAGGAACCTTAGGCTCTAATATGTTGAGTTCTGACATTGTCTTCTAACATGCATGTCAAAGTGAGTAAGTAACCAATATCTAACTATATGTTAGAGAAATCTGCTGATAATTGTGATACTTACAGGTTCTGGGAACTAACCAAATGGGAAGAAAAATTATAAAAACATGAATTTGCTATGTGAGAGTAATAATTATTACAGCAATTACTATGTGCTATTTGGTTTTTATACCTTGATTACTATACCACAATAATTATGCATTTTCTTAGGCATATCTTACAACTTTCATATGTTTACTTTACTTATACACTATTTTCTCTTCATTTATGTTGTTTTTAGAAGTTTTTGCCTAAGTATGATAATTTATTTAAATATTTTATTTATTTAATTTTAAAGAGAGGGAAAGAGAGAGAAAGAGAAGGAAAGGAACATTGCTGTGCAAGAGATACATCAGTCACTTGCCTCTCGCATGTTGCCATGTGGGGATCAGGCCCCCCAGCCAGGCTCAGGCCTGAATGGGAATTGAACCAGCAACCTTTCAGTTCACAGGCTGCTGCTCAATCCACTGAGCCATACCAGCCAAGGCATGTGTAGTAATTTTTTAATGTGACATGATTAATTGCCCCCTCTTTCAAAAATACAAAACAATTTAAAAAACCTGAATACTTATCCAAAGTGACATGGTAGTGCACAATATCCTCAATAAACCCACATGTGTAATTTATATATATACTCTAAAACTCCATGATATTTTGTGTATATGTATTGTAAAATACACATTAATAATATATGATTTGAAATAATGCATAATTTATTAAATAAAGTATAAGCTTGCTCTCTGAATTTGAAGTAAAGTTGAGAATAAACTAGGGGGCTATAAACGACTGCTAAACAATTTGATTTTCAGCACATTTTAAGTGAAAGAGAATAGAAGCCACCCTTTCTTTTGGAGTTACTTGGTTTGATGGAAGGGTTGTAGGGTTGTGGTCAAGAACATAGACTCTGGAGCCCTATTGTGGGGGTTCAAATTTCTATGCTATTTATTAAACAATTATTTAACCCTTCTGTGCCTTATTCAAGCATAACACAGAAATAATAACAGAGCTGATGGCATAGGGTTATTGTAAAGTTTAGACATCATTTTTACTTTTTTTTTTTTTTTTGTCAAATAAGTTTTCCCTTTCTCAAAATGACAGAAAAGCTGGGAAGTCATATACTAAGAATGTTTTAAATAATTCTAGCAAGTAAATATCATGCCTTATTTGTGATGAGTTATAAACAGAGATCAATGGAATCTTGTGAAAAGATCAAATATCATTAAAGCCTCCCAAATGCTAGACTCAATAGTTGTCTATTTATCCCAGAGGAATCCAAGGTTAAGCTTAAAGTTATAGAAAATGTTGTTTTCTACTTGAGCAGAAAGCCAAGGTTGGATATAGCTGGGACCATTAATATTAATAATTGAAGATTATATTTATTTGGGCCTAAATGTTACATTTATCTCTTTCTATTTCTATCATATATACATATATATTATATATAATTAAAATAGAAAAATAGTAAAGTCTTAAATTAGCAAAAATGGAACATATGTATGCATGATACACACACACATGAATGAAAGCAAGTACTAAAATTGAATACTCAGTTTATTTGGGAAATCTTTTCACTTAGAAGACCACAACCCAGACACCATTATTCACCTGGTGACAGGTTACCAAGCTGTAGATATGATATCTGCAAGGAAATAAATAGTCTTACACATGCAAACAACCTTGCAAACAAAAAAACTAAAAGTGATGGCTATTGTCACTTCTTTAGCAACTATAACAAGATTTTTTTATTTCACTGAATTAAGTGGGAACAAGGACACTAGGAATGCTAGATTCTAAGCCTGCCTTAGCTTCTGAGCATCTCTGTGTTCCTAGCTCTGTTACTTAACCTCTCTGAGCCTCAGTTTCCTCATGAGATATTTGACCAGGTGATTTATAAGGTGATTTCTAGATGTAAGATGACATAACTTTAAATTATATACATATGAAGAGGTTGAAGAAGACAGAGACAAATTAATTTAGATAAGAAATACAACTTGTGTCATCTGAAATACTGAAGTACTAAAAAAACGAATACAAATATAAACTCCAGATTAAATTTCTTAGAAAATTATAATTAATTAACATTCTTTAGAAAATTTCCTTCTAAAGGTATTTTTAGAAGAATGCCATTATGAGGTATTCTTGTCCCATAAAGTTTTACATATATTTTTCAGCAACACCTGAAACTATAGAGAACGTTGCTAACCATAAAAAACTGTGATATCTCATTTAATATTCACCACTTCTCTCTTCTTGAATATTGATGCTAAGAGGGTAAATAATCCTTTCCTTTTCATAGGTGCCACATCTTGATAACTACTAGTCCAAAAATATACCGCAAAAGAAAAGCAAACTTTAAAATTTTGGTTTATCTTTAAACTTGTTTTTTGTTATTCCTTAAATATTAAAGAATCCTTAAAATTATGGGATTTTTATGTTCTTAGAACCCTATTTTTTGATAACCAGACAATATACTAGAATTTCACAATAAACAATGTATTATGGTCTCCTAATTAAAAAAAAAAAAAGTTCTCCATATTATTATCTGATTACCATATGTTAGCCAAAATGATAAACAATTATTTGGTCATTATCATAACCTATTGCAAGAGATGCTATAAATTATTTTACAGATGAGGAAACTAGAATGCAGAAATTTTAGTAATATACGTATTTGGTAATTGTCAGACTTAGATTTTGGAACTTTTATATGTTTGGCTTTAAACTTCATCTACTTTTTAAAAATTAAGTGAGGCCCTGGCTGGTGGCACAGTGGATAAGTCACCGGCCTGCAAACCCAAAGGTCACTGGTTCGATTCCCCAGCCGGAGCACATAACCAGGTTTCAAGCTAGGTCTCCAACCAACTCTGTAGCTGGACGCAGGTGAAAGGCAAACATTGATGTCTCTCTCCATCTCTGCCTCTCTCCCTTCCCCTCTCCCTAAAAATAATAAATAAAATATTAAAAATTAATAAAAATTAAAAAAATCGACAAGGGTATAAATATTTATTATCCAAAAGTTTATTCTAATTTGAATGTTTACCACATTACTAGGGTACTTTATAGTTGATGGATATACTTCTTTCACACTATATAAAGGTAGTCTTTCCCTCTATGGTGCTTTTGAATCTGACAAAATAATAATATCTTTTAATCAATTATTACATTTTGAAAGCATTTTATTTAAGGGATGTCTAAATAAACTTATGAAGTACCAAGCATCAAACTTTTACAGATACCAACTTAATTAATTTTCATTCTGATAAAATGAGGCAATACTATTATATATCCAATTTTACAGATAAGAAAACTGAGCCACAGAAAAGGTAGGACACTTGGCAAACATTGTACAGGTAGTAGAGTGAAATTCAAATATTCTGGCTTGAGAGGCTGAGATTTTAACAGTTTATTGCACTTGATTTTTAAAAAATGTTTGATACTATCTTCTCACTTCACAGTTTTAAAAGTTTGAGCTTAAATGAACTGACCTAGCTATGGACAGTACTTGTCAGCTTTCACAGGACTGATCTCGCACAGTAATAACCAGGAAGAATGCCCAGCACTTGAGAATCTTGCTGTATACTGACACTGGACAGATGCCACCAGCAACAGGAAAAATAAATACGATTGCATTACTCAATTTACTGCATTTGACTAATCTCACAGATAGTTTTGTGGTGATCTTCTTAGATAGTTTTGCAGGGACCAGAATTCTAGGAAGGAAAGTTGCAAGCGTAGAGTTTAACTTTGACCTTTGTCCATGCGAGTTATTAAGAGTTAATTTTTCACAGCATGGTAGCCTTTCCCAAAGGCTTATACTTGAAGTTTGAGTCCTTCCTGGCTTCAGTCCATAGATGAGCTTCTTATTTTAGAAAGCTCCACTAACATGAAGGCCATTGGTGCACTAATGTGTGGGGGGTCCTAAAAAGTGGATGGATAGGTTTGGCGATACACCAACTATATCAATTGAACACTCCCATTTTTCCTACCCTCTACTTTTCTTATTCCCTACAGGATGCCTAAGAAAACAATCATGTTATATTAGCTCCGTTTTAATAAAAACACAACTAACATATTTAACACACCATTTATGGATTCATTAAAAACTGCCTTGCAATGTTGGCCCTGATACTAAACAATACAAAGAAGAAGCAAATTGTATTGAAAAAATCCTGGAATCTCCAACTGTTAGAATGAAACACCCCCAGGGCTGTTAAGATGTAATGTCTCAAGACTGGAAAGAAAGCGCTGACAACAGTGCATTTCTGATGGCACCCACAGTATTTATGCAGGTGATTCTGATGAGCTCAAGCTTCCTTCCCAGTTGGGGGACAGACGCTGTAACTGTAGTAATAGTGGGTGCTTAAAGAAACACCAGCAAGGGTGTAAGTGAGCTGGATGGAGCTTTCCTGAAGACGTGAGTACCAAAGGCAATGCTAGCGGAGGACATAGTCAATCAGCCTGGCTGGTGATGGGAAGCTCCTGCTGTGATTAAAATATATATATATATATATATATATATATATATATATATATACATATATGAAGCAACATATGAGAAAAGTCTGATAAAAAGCACGTTTTTGAACTGTTGTACTTGAGACAGCCAGGCTTAGTACTTGCGCTTTCTATATAGTTGAGCTCCAAACTGAGCTGGCCCGAGCACCACCTCTGCCGGCCTTGGGAAGGCTCCTCCTCCAGGCAAGGCTGACGTTTTTTGGCGTGGCAGTCCGCAGAAGTTTGCATTGGCACCCTCCGGGTTGAAACTGGACTCTGGATAAACACAGTTCTGCAGTTCCCAGTGCTGCCAGACCCTGAAACTCCATAAACATGAGTATTCATCCCCCCCAAAAACCACCCCCGGTGAAAATGAAAAGAAAATGAAACTGCATTGGAGATTGTTTCCCTTGAATAAACACCAAACATACTCTAAAACCCAAAGCTGCTCTACTCTCTGATATTAAACCCAGTAATTACACCATGAAACCTAAGCCTATAAATTCAAGTTTGGGAAGGTAAAATTGTGGAGAGGGAGAAACCTAATAAAATGTGTCCGCTCTGCACATGTATAGACCTTTTTCTTCGGAACACTCTTTGGTATGATATAAACCTCTCCCTATTGCAGTGAAAATCATGACACCCCACTGTTTCCATAATGGACCTCCCTTTCATACTCAGAATGCTTGACTCGAAACCATAAGCATTCTAAGTACAAGGAAATCAATGCCCGTTGTCAATATGTTTGAGTTTATTTTGTGGGTCTGGGAATGTGTGTTTTCTCCAAAATCTGCTTTGATAAAACCTTTCAGGAGAGATGTTGAGACTATGACATTCTAACAAATAGCCAACTTACCAAGAGGCTAAGAGTCTCAGGAGAAGCTATGTTCTTTCAAATCAGGCCCAATTTTTGGATGCCTGTCTGCTCAAGTGTCCATAGACTTCCTAAATAAACTAACATCCTCCAGGCCTACCCGCACTCAGGTGACAGTGACACTCTTCCTCTAGTCACTCAGAATGAAATTCAGTTAACAACACTTTGAGTGACAATTAGGTTCAATTAGGTTCAATTAGGCTGCTTCTTTGGGAAGAAGAGAGGTTTTATCTTGACCTTTTTAGTATTTCTTTGTCTTGAAGAACCTTGAGTTTCAGTTTCAAATTCATGTAATTCATTTAATGTTTTAATATAGAGAAAGGTTTGGACCATTAAAAGTAAACTTTTTAAGATAAAATGTTCCTTCGAAATAAAGACCTCACCCTGTTTTATGGAGTGTTTTATATACTAGGGAGGATAAAGCTAATATAGCAGCAAAATAAATGAACTCTCAGACCACTTGGTCAAATTTATACCTCAGAACTACATTCCTCAATTTTGTACTTAAAGGGAATTTGTCCACTCCACAGAATATTGCTTTGTACTTTTGTCCTTTCTCTGCACTCTCTTCTATTAACAATATCTTTTTCTTTTTGGAAAGATACGAGATTAGGTCCTTATCTTGCTTTTTTTTTTTTTTTTTAAATGTGGCTTTCTGCCTCCTTAATTTAGGTCACAGCTACATTTGTGCCAGCCAGGGTCTTATACTGGACCATCTCCCCACATCTAGAGGTGCACGTACACCATAGCAAGGTCGATGCCTCCCAGCTTTCTGTGGGGCACACCCCATCCACTGACCCAAATTGGAAACTATTTAAACTTTGCTTGTGGCCTTTTCTTTCTCGTCCCTGTTCTATTTCTATGTGTTCTCAAACCTTCTTTTCCTCAGGCAAAGATAGATGAGAGTTACCACTTGTTTTTTTAAAAGATTTTATTTGTTATTTTCAGAGAGAGAGGAAGTGAGAGAGGCAGAGAGGGAGAGAGAGACATCAATGTATGGTTGCCTTTCACCAGCCTCAAGCTACGAACCGAACTGGAGACCTGGCTTGCAACCTGGTTATGTGCCCTGGCTGGGAATCAAACCAGCGACCTTTGTTTGGGTTTGCAGGCTGGTGCCTTATCCACTGTGCCATCAGCCAGGGCTTGAGAGTCACCACTTTTTATTGTCTTGGTGCTAAGGGTGTTTTATTCTGCAGATGATAGTCTTTCACACACCTGTGAACACACAGATAAGCAGGATGGTGCATACAAATCTTTCATTAAAGGCTGAGATATACCTGAGACATAGTAATGTGGGGCTCCCGGGATGGCTTCCCTGACTCTTTCCTCCAACTGTTTATGTAGTGAAGTGTTACAGATTATTTTTCACAATTGTCTCTTAAATCCTATGCTAAAATGACACACTACAGAATCCATTCTGAGTGCAAACATAGAGCAAAATAATAGCAGATACAAGCCACATTTCTGAGTAGAATAGTAAAAATAGAGTCCCAGCTTTCAGAGTGGCAGATATTTGTAAACTGGTAACAAAGTAAGAGCTCTAAAACAAGAGCCTTCTAGTCGTTTTAGAATGGGGTGGTAGTGCTATTAGCTGCAATGTTTTAAAACTATGTTGGCCAAATGACAGTTTCATACTTGGCTAGTGAAAGGAGGTAGATTACTGTGGAAAATAGAAGTTGAGTAGAACAGAAGGCAGAGAGAAAGACAAAAATAAAGAACGAGACAGGCCCACAGTCAAGGTTTTCAGGTCTCTGTCACAAAGTAATCACTCAATAATACACCCTGAAAAATCCAATGATTATTTGATGGGGTTAAAATTTATATGGGATCTAGGACACAATAAAATCAGTTCACTTATAAATTTCAATTGGGGTGGACAGAGCAAAATACAAATGAACACTAACTCTGTCAACCACATTCACAACGGATAGATCTATATTTCAGGAGGCCTATCTGTTCATTTAAAACAGCAGATATATTTTATTTAAAAAATACTTCTATTAGCTGCATGGAATTGTCTTTTTCATAGAAAAGTCTATCTGGGAACTATACTCAGGAATGAAGTTGGATTATCTTAAAGGTTATTGTCATCAGGTAACAGTCAGATGACTAAGAGAATCCTAACCAAGTAGGTCATGCTGTAACAACGTGTAACTAATTAATTAGAATCACAGTGTACTCTCTCTTGGATGCTGCTGGATCAAGATAACCTTCAAAATTTAGTAGATGAGATATGACTATAGCACAGATTATAGTTGATTAAACTTTTGCAAGTATTTTAGATTATTACACTTCAGTTTCTTTAGTAAAATGTCACTAGGAACCATTAACGGCCAACTAGAAATAACATAGAGAAATATCTTCTAACAACTTGTTTCCAGGACTCTATTTGTACATTTTTGTTCTAAGATGATGAAAAGGTCACCTATAGATTTTTAAACTATGAATTATGGAAAAAGTAATTGTTAACAATCAAGGAAAGAATTGAAGAAAATTACAATCAAGTTCTTGTTCTTTTGCTTCATAGAGAAAGTGGTGGGGAGGAGGCGCAATCTGCTCAGGTATTCTCATTCTTTCTTGCAAGGGCCTTCCCCTGACGTTTACCCCATTACCACACCTATGCTCGAAATTCATTGCCCTGCACTTGATATGTCTTCATATGAAAAGGACCATTCATATCTAACATATCAAACTGGATTTTTCTGTTGTGTTTTCTTGGTCAACACCACATATTCTCTAACTCCCAGATTTTCTCATTTTTTTCTTGTCTCTTCCTGCTCCATTTTTGGTTTCACTAGCATTGTATAACACACACACATACACACACACACACACACACACACACACACACGAATCCTATACTAAGGGGAACTATGAGAGAGAAGTAAGGTAGTACCCTCTTTTCCACAGGGAATATGTTCCAAGCCCCACAGCGAGTGCCTGAGACCACAAACAGTACTACTGAAACCTATATATAGTATGTCTTTTCACATATATACATACCTATGATAAAGCTTTAATTATAAATGATTAGAATACTGACCATAATAACTAATCAAATATAACAATTATAACAACATACTGTTTGAAAATATTGTGAATGAGGTCTTCCAAAATATATTTTATTGTACTTCATTTGCCCTTCTTGTGGTGATGTGAAATGATATGATGCTTACATAATAAGATGAAGTGAGGTGGATATAAGTATTGTGACACAGCACTAGGCAACTGGAAGGGTTACTTGAACACAAACCCTGTGATACTGTGATGGTTGATCTGATAACTGAAATGACTACTAAGTGACTAATGGGCAGGTAGTATATATAATGTGGGCACACTGGACAAAGGGGTGATTTATACCCTGGGCCAGATGGAACTAGATGGAGAGAGATTTCATCACACTACTCAGAGTAGCATATAATTTAAGACTTATGAATTGTTTATTTCTGGAATTTTTCATTTAATATTTTAGGATCATGATTGACCACAGGTAACTGAAACTGCAGAAAGCAGAACTGTGGGTAAGGAGGGCAATTGTACTAAGTCAGCAATTTTGAACCAGGCTTTTTATAAGTGTCTTGGAGTCAATCTTTTTACCCGAACAATCTCAGCGTTGGGGTAAAAAGTGGTGAGGAGTGTTAGAGTACAGTGCTGTCTATTTTTTAATAGCTCTGTACATTTTCTATTCTTCCCTGTTTTCTATCTATTCTTACATTATACTATTATGATGATTTTTATGCTTTTATTTTTTTCATATCTTCTAGACAGTTGTCTCATTCTTCTTTATCTTTTAGTTATTACTGATAATTTAAAAATTATCTTATTTTTCTCATTGATGTAATTTTTTAAAAGATTTTATTTATTATTTTCAGAGAGAGGGGAAGGGAGGGAGGCAGAGAGGGAGAGAAACATCAATGTATGGTTGCCTTACCTGACTCCAGCTATGGACCTGGCTGGAGACCTGGCTTGCAACCTGGTTATGTGCCTTGACTGGGAATCAAACCAGCGGCCTTTGGGTTTGCAGGCTGGCACCAATCCACTGCCACCAGCCATGGCTCTCAATGATGTAATTTTATTAATCTAAGTACACATCAAGCTGAACTTTCACATGTAAAAATAACACTCAAATTTATTATTATTTTATGCTTTATGTAAAATATTTATATATTTTAAGTTACTAGAATTTTAAGAGATAATAGTCTACAGGTTTGGGAAGATGCAGTTATGAGACTTCATTATAAGGAGTAGTATAAAATATGTTAGTGTTATGAATATGCACAGTGGGCAAAAGTAGGTTTACAGTTGCAATACAAATACATAATACAGTAATTAATAAATAATATTATGAGGATAAACTCTGTTTTACATACTTGCAACTGTAAATCTACTTTTGCCATCCCCAGTATTGCATTAAGCTTATTTCTAGGTATTTCACATTTTTGTATCCTTTAAGAGTTACATGCTTGTTTCACTATAATTTTTAACTGGTTTTTATTGAAATATATAAAAGTTACTTTTGTGTATTTATTTTGTAAATGATCCAAAAACAAAAATACTTCGTAGTAATTTGAATATGTTTCAATTTTTCTTTTTGGTTTTCTAATTAGGAACTTATAGGTAAGAAATTATACCATTGGCAAGTAATTTTCTTGTCCAAATATTTATCTCTCAATTTTTTCCTTGTTTTCCACAGAGGCTAGAATTTCCAGTGGTGATGGTTTCATTTTTGTCCTGTTCTTTTCTCAATGATAATGCCTTTATTGTTTAAAGGTTAACATGATTTTGGCCAAAGTTGTTTGTTTGTTTAATCATCCTATTTTTAACATAGATGAATATTAAGAATTATAAAAATAGAAAGTAAAACAAAACCATGTATAAATTAAGTGCAATTCCAATAAAACACTTGGCATTATAAATGATTCATAAATTTACGCAGGAAGGAAAATCTTGAAAATAACCCAAAACAATCTTATAAAAGAAGAACAATTAACAAAAATTTTCCTGCCTGATAATAAATATATTTTCAAAAATATAATAACAAATTTAATTATAAAATTATGATAGGGCATTCATTCATTTGTTATTCAACACACACTGACTATAGGGTTGTTAGATTTAGCAGATAATATAGGACACCAATTAGATTTGTATCTCATATTTTTTTCCTTTTTTTAAAAACAATTTTATTTATTATTTTTAGAGAGAGGGGAAGGGAGAGAGGCAGAGAGGGAGAGAGACATCAATGTGTGGTTGCCTTTCACCTGCCTCCAGCTATAGACCTGGCTGGAGACTTGGCTTGCAACCTGGTTATGTTGCCCTGGCTGGGGATCGAACCACAGACATTTAGGTTCGCAGGCCAGTGCCTTATCCACTGTGCTACCAGCCAGGGCCATGTATCTCATATTTTTTAAATAAATATGTTCCATGAAATATTTGAAATAGTTATATTTTAAAAGCTCATTGTTTAAAGTATTATGCTTTATCTGGCACCTTAACTGAATGCACCCTGTGTACAACAGAGGTACATATTAGAGAAAGACAAAATCTCTGTCTTCATGAAATAGAAACAGCAACAATAGATCAATGATACATAGCTCAAAAACAAGCCTGGATGTAGCTGAGTGTCTAGTACATAATTAAGAGTATTTTAAGTAAGTGGGAGAGCAGATAAATTATTTTTAAAATATCAACAGTATAATTGGCTTTTTATTGGAAAAAGCACTACTAAAGCTAGACTGCTACCTTACATTACACACAAAATTTAAGTTTCAGACAACTAAAATAAATTCTAAAAGTTGAAGAAAATATAGCTTATTTTATTTTATTATTTTAGGGTGAGTGGTGTTTCTAAACAAGATATGGAACTGAAAATATGCAAAGGAAAATATTGGTAGATTTTACATTAATTAAAATATCTTTAACAAGTCTATATAGAGAAGCAATAGATTGGTAGAAGATATTTATAGCACATACAAGAATAGAACATAATCACAAATATTAATTTATAAATAATCCCTACAAATCAAGGAGAAAAGTGAAAATATCAACTAAAAATGAGATACTATACAAATAGTTTAACAGTTTGAACTTGTTAAAATGAAGAAAATTCAAATCAACAATAAGTTGCCAGTTTTTACTTTTTAGTTTGGTAAAAGAAAGATGAAATATGTAATGTTGACAAATATATGGGAAAATGAGCACTCTGTGTAGTGTTTTGGAGCATATTCAGTGATGTGGTTCAATTGTTTTGCAAATACTTTGGCATTATTAAACAGTATTTTGTTTCATGTCCTCTTTGATTCATTTCACTTTTAAGAATTTCACCTACCAAAAGATTTACACATGTGCACAAATATAAATTTCAGTGATTATAATTGCTGCATTATTTATATTAAAGAAATAGAAATAATTTTAAAACCTTGGGAGGCTGAATAATAGCCCTCAAAGTTATTAAGTTCTAACGTCTGGAATTTGTAACTGTTACTTTCTTTGACCAAAAGAGAACTATAATTTAGTTGTAAATTTAATTTATAACATAAATTAAGATATAATATAAGGATTTTAAGATGATATTATCTCATTATCCAAATAAGCCCTGAATACAATCTCAAGTATCCTTACAAGGGGAGCCAGAAGAAGATTTGACACATACAAAGGACACTACCACATGAAGGTGGAACAGAGAGTTGAAAATACTGCCTTTGAAATTTGAAGTGATGCAGCCACAAGTCAAGGAATGCTGGTAGTCATCAAAAGCTGGAAGATGTAAGGAATGGATTCTTTTCTAACTCCTCTGGAAGGAGTGTAACCCTGTTGATCATTTGATTTCATCCAATGGCCAGTGATTTCTGACTTCTGGTCTTCAGAATTGTCACAGAATATGTTTCTGTTGTTTTAAACCACATGGTTTGTGCTAATTAGCTACAGTGACACAGAAAACTAACACACTCACCAAAAGGGCAATAGTGCTATAAATTATATTTCTGTATATGGAAATTTAATCATTTCAATAAAAGGTATTCCTATATATTTACATGAAAAATGTTATAAGATATAAACTGAAGTTGCGTAATATTTATAGTATAATCTCATGTATTTGAAAAACAAAGGGAATTTATGCATGCATATACAGGGTGCACATGATCAATTGGCAATAACTTTGCATCTTCTTATTAATTTTGAAAAACTGTGTTTCTAAGGTTATGATTTAACATCATTGTTTCAGATATAAAGTATTAAATTCTGAAAGCAACCATCATGTTGAAGGAAGATGATATTATATCAAACATAATCTCTGGACTGTGTGCAGGGCCAACTGCTAAGGAAATTGTGGACTTCAATAACATCCCTTGATGTACAGTTTACAACGTGAAGATGGTGTATGATGTTGATCCTGATGTCGCCACACCAACAAGGAAAACACATAAGGTACACAGGATCGCATAAGTCCAGATATTGTACATAGAATCCAGGAGATCAACAATGGAGATCAAGGATTTTGAGAGAAGTAGTTGTACCATGGATGAAGCAAGTTGCAAATGGATGTCATTTTGTCTTCCATCAAGGTGGTGCACCAGCACATAATGCCAAAAAGGAGTAAGAATGTCTCAGTTCCTGAATTCTGGTCAAAGGAAATCTGGTCACCTAGTTCACCAGATGCAAATCCTTTAGACTATTGTGTATGCAGCAGTTGTGAGAGAGTAGTTAATAAACAACCTCATTCCAATAAAGAGGCTGTTAAAGCTAAGATTGAAAACATTATGATGTCCATGGATAAAAAAAAGTTAATTAAAGCATGCTCAAGATTCTGAAGTTGAATTGAGTCTATTATTATAGCAAATGGAGGTGTTTTTGAACAATTAAAGAAATGACTTTATTTTACATATAAGAATAAATTTATTTCAAAATATAACACTTTGTGGTATGTTGTTTATTTTACTAAAATTTTGTCACTTTATAGCATATATAAATATATGTAAGTATATAAATAGATGCTTGTCTAGATGTTATTTTTAAATATAAGTGCGTTATTTACCTATATGAAGAATAGGTTGAAGAAGAAGGAAGGGGAATTTTCACATTATATTATTTAGGTATTTGCAACATGAATATATTTGTTATTTTTGTATCATTTTTTAAAAGAAAATATGTGGTGTAGGAATTTCCCCAAACCATATATTTATAGATTCCAAATATCCAGTGTTTGAATACTTATTAAATATTTGTTCCTTTGTTAGATTTAACATCATCCTATCTTATTTACTTTGGTTTCTAGCATCTAATAGACTGCTGCCGCATATTATACTAAAAAAATAAGGCCATGGCTGGTGGCTCCGTGGATAGGGCACTGGCCTGCAAACCCAAAGGTCACTGGTTTGATTCCCAGCCAGGGCACATAACCAGCAAGCCAGGTCTCCAGCCAGGTCCTTAGCTGGAGGCAGGTGAAAGGCAACCATACATTGATGTCTCTCTCCCTCTCTTCCTTCCCCCCTCTCTAAACATAATAAATAAAATCTTAAAAAAAAACAAACCATATATATATATATATGTATATATATATATATATATAATGTGTGGAATGAACGATGGGCTGTAACATGTAACATCTATCCATAACAGCCAAAGGTGAGCACACCCATGAAATGATAGCAAAGGCAGGGAGTGCCTTAAGAAATGACAGCACATACCTTCATTTCTTCAGTTCTTGCCATCCAAAAATATGACTGGAGCAGAAGCTCAAGCAGAAAGATGCCCCGCCTCCATGCCTATCCATAGCTAGCTCCCTGTCATAGGCCTGGAGTATTTTGAGGGAATTCCAGTTAATGCTGCTCTGATCACAAAGCTAAGGCCAGAGTCTTGTCATTCAGAAGCAGTATGGTGGATCGGTGATTGCAAACAGGCAAATCTAGAATGCCATTTTGTAGAAACAAGTATGGCTCCTTTCCTGCAGAGGTTCCCAGGGCAGATGCCAATGTTTTCACCCATTCGCCAGGAAAGAGAAGGTCTTGCCTGACTGAAGTTAAGTAGGGAACTGAGCCAGTTGACCTCCTTGGGTTTTTAGTTTCCCATGGTCCCCTATGGCTATCATAGGCAGTCAGTGAGGGGAAAGTGCATGAAGGCTCTAGTGCATAATGAGTTTAAAAAATTAGCCTCAAAAAATAGACCTTACTCTCAAATATCTAGTGATATTTATAGAAGTTGTGAGTTAAATTTCACGTCACTGATTTTGTCCTTTACATTGACATGCTAGATAAGATTATCTCCTTTTAAATAACTTTTGTGTGTTTATGTATTTCTCTGGCAGTTTTGTATTACAATTTAAAAATAGCCTAGCCTATGCCTATACTCATGTTGGCTATGGTATTTTAAAGTTGATTTCTGAGGCTGCTGACAGCTTTTGAAAGATTTAACAACTGACAGCAAGAAAAATTCCCATAGAATCTGTTCTGTGTAATTTTTTCTATGGCTAAAAAGGCATCATTTAGCAGGTAATATATTGCAATAAAAATATGGTTATGCAATAATGGCTCATTAATATGAGAAATCATAACATAACCTTTTCTATTAAATGTAAAAAGCAATTTATTGAAATAAAGACATCTTCCCTATGGCAGATTTCCATAGTTGTTGGCTTGAAAGGATTTTTTTATTATTATTCAAAACAGTCATTTTGATTTGCACAGAAGATAACAGTTGTTCATGACATTTTTATTTCTGCATAAACAGATTTCCATTTTGGCAAAGGTTAATACAGTAGGAATTTGTTTGTACTTTTGGATCTACGGTGATACCACTAGAGCACTTTGTTTGGTATGGAACCGCTAATTTATCCTTTATGTCTTTACAATCCTGTCACTGCTGCATGTCTCCTTAGTTTTCTAATCTAAAATAATCCCAGTGAAATCTTTTGATTGTCTGTTTGGACCTGCTCCATTCCTAAAGCAGGAATGTAATGGGCTTTATGGCACTTACTTGGGAGTAATTTATCCAGCAGCGTGACTATAGATACTTGTTTTAATAAGAATATGCTTTATGGTAAGTGGAGACTGCTATTTAATTAGCCAAAGGGAAAGTAGTTCATGATACAATCTGTTCCAATCATCTTGGACATTAAACAAAAAGTCAGGCTAAGTTATTTATGTACATGCACTTTATTTGTAGTTGCTTTGAGCAATCCTCTTCTCTCAAACTTTATAGCATTTTCTGAGTGAGCTGAACTATGGTAGGGGAGGCATAGGGGAAGAAAAGGACATGAGAGCATCCTATAAAATTTGTGAAAAAGAAACAGAACACTTACTTATTGCTATTAAGGTTGTGAGTACAGACGTACCAAATGGGAAATGGGCAGAGAACTATGATTTATTCTCTGCCACTTGGTAGTTTGCATCTTTAGTGCATAGTTGGTGGAAGGATGTTACAGGATGTTAGGAAGTCATTATGGATTTTATGTGGGTGTATGTATGTGCGTAGTATTGCTGTGTGTCTGTCCTTTAGATTCCCACTGCCTTTTATGGACCCATGTTTCTAAAAATTCACAATTATGGCCCTTTTTTTTCTTATTTAAAAAATTAAAATAAATGTTAGAAGTTCAATGGGCATGCGGTCATTTTTATTCTTAGAGAACTGAGGCACACTTGAAGAACTCTCCCTTCTTCAAAAAACTATAATGACGATATAATGAACATAAATAGTATTCATTTTTACAAACATTTGGGACAAGTAAGTAATTGACTACTCAAAGAATTGCCATAAAAATATGTTTTTGGGTGGTTGAAAAAAGAAAGAAATGTTATTTCTAGGATATCTCCTCCCAGGGGATGATTTGCTCAGTGCTTACACATTTTTTCTCTCTTCTTAGGTTTAAGCTAAGACACCTGTGGTTAACACAAAGAACATGGGAGCTGAAACCTAAGGACAAACCTGGCTCCACCACATTTCACCCTCAGGGCCCTGGGAAGCATAGCTTCAATTGGAAGAGTCCATTTCCTTAAGTGCTCTCTCCACTTCACAGTGCTGCTGAGAGGATCACATGAGCTATATGGGAGAGTGCTTTTTGTAAAGTAAATGTCTAGTGTAAGTTAGTACTTGTTTGTATAACTCCTTAAACAAAAAATTTGGGTTATGGTCATGTTCAAATACCCATGCACAGGGCCTCTGGGTGGTCAAGGTTCCCTGAGTGAAGTCTATGTGACTCAGACTTCAGCTCTCCCATGGGTGAGGCTTTCTCTTCCTATTTCCCATTCCTCTTTTATTTTGTCTACAGTACATATCTTGCCCTTTTCTAAGTGACTTTAAAAACTACAATCCAAACTGAAGAGCCTGAAATCACACAGTTTGTCCCTGCCATTTAAGCAACAAAAGCACTGTCTTCACAACCTGTGAAGTCAACCAGTCTCTCAGTAACAGTGAAAAGATGTGGCACCTGGACTAGAGCCATAAAGAGGACTCCATGAGTGAAGATCTCTGATGGTCATCCAGTAAGTCAATGTTAAGGATTATCCTAGTTACCCTATACACATCATTGTATAATTTTTATGTTACACCCTTAGTTTCTTTTTTACCTTCAGCAGGTTTTCTCTCTCACCCTTCTGTTCTGCTGAGAAAATCTTTCCTGCTGTTTAAATGAAAGCCCCAAAATAGTTGCATATAAGTCATATCCTAGGCAGCTTGGGGAGGTTATCAGTGGTTTTAGAGTCATTCCTGGTTGAACAATTGGCTGCCATACAGTCCTGGTCATCAGGAAATAGGCGGTGCACTTACCCCATCAAAGGAGAGCCTGGTTGAGCCTGTGTTTAATAGGTTTAATGTAAGAACACAGAAAAGGAAATACTAAAGACCAAACTTTCCTTCAACTCTGTGGTCTCACACATCTCTCAATGATTTGGAAACTTGTCTGACACCAGACAAAGTGCAGAGCAAGCTGGCCACTTCCCTTCCTGCCCCTGAAGATGTGTAAACAGCTGGTGGATGCAGTCCCTTTGGTTGGAGGGAAGTGATTGCATGACTGATGTTAACCAAATGAAGCTTGCAGCAGAAACTCAGAAAATATTACACATAATGTAGTATTATATATAATATAATAAAGGGCCAAGCCTGGTTCATAATCATCTTTGGTGTTAAGTATCAAGGGTTGAGGTGTTAGAGTCAACAATTGTTTAAAGGGCTGTGTATTTGCTTTGTTTTTCCTTTGGAATTTTTTTAGGTCCTCTTGCTACAGTTTTATTAGCACAATGTCATACTACAAATATAAAAATTGTCAATTTCTACTGTCCCTCAGTTCTGTTGGTTTTAATTTTCAAATTTTATTTACATGCAAGAATTAGTTTTAATCTTGTCCTGAGTAATCAATGAGGCATTTTGCCTTAAACCCATGTTTGCAAATCATTGTCACTAAAGTTAGTTCTGGGTGTGAGTAAACGTGATTTTGTGAGCCCAACATCTGTTAACTACTCTTTTTTCATAGTAGGCATGTGATGTTCAAAGGTCTAGGCTATGCACTAAGAAGCTTAGATACAGTTCAGACCTAAATGAAGATTATACTGTAGTTTACCAAGTAACATTTATGAACTGAGTTTGAGTGGCATTAATCTAAGTGGTAATTGTAGTAAATTAAATACACTGTCCCTGTCCTCTGGTAATGTTAGGCTTTCTGACAAATAATTGATGCCAAATAAGCCATGGTCAGTTTTATCTTGTTGCATGGCAGCTACTCAACCAACCTGTTGACAAAATTGAATGAGAAATATAAAATAAAACTAAACATGTAGTATAATAGAAATGAACTAGAGGGGATAATTTCTGCCTTAGCATCAAATTTGTTATGCTAGAAGTTCCAGAATTCTCGGGGTTTAAGAAAAGTAGAGTAGATGTCTATCTCTATTTCAGGATTTATGTTATATTTACCAGTATGGCATTTTCACATGTATGTTTTACTTTTGTTTTTCTCACAAGATTTCAAGTTCCTTATAAACAGATCTCATGTATTTTTTTAAATTATTCCCAGCACCACCTACAATTTCGACAACAGAATAGATGGTCAATTACTGTTCCACGCTGGAATGAATGAATGAATGAACACAGCTTAGCCAGGAGTAGAACCTATGTGCACTAAGTCTTACTTGCTCTTTCCTCTAACAGGGTCACTTAACACCTCAGAGGATAATCTTTCCTATGTAAGAAAATTTTGAGGAAGAAAAATTTTGTTATACTGAGACTCAAAATGGAGGTCAACCTGAAATTGCTGCATTAAAATGTTTATATTACATAAACTTGAGCATCTTAATAATAATAAATGTTCTATACCAGTTGATGGGCTTCCATTCTTCCTGCTTTAGATCATTTACTATAGATTTCCTAATATTATTTTTTAAAGAAAAAGGAAACATATAAATTATGGAAATTAAAGATCCTGATGATTTTATTTGTTATTATTCATAATTATAATCCCAATTCTTAAGGTTCTATGCTAAGAGTTCAGTACATATAATCTGTATTCTATTTGACTTGGTGAAAAACATTTTGCTACTTTTGTTTCCAGAAGGGCAAGAAAAATAAGTCATCAATCAGTTTGAGAAGCTGTTAGAAATAATCTGTTAAACAGTAACTCCGTTTAAAACACCTGACATCAATTATTTCCTTTCTCTCACATTTGCCACAGAAATTAAATAGGACATTTGGTAAGGTAAACTGAGGCTCATGCACTCATTTATTTAGTCCTTTTTTTTGGAATTTATTTATTTTTAATTTAATTTTATTGTTGTTGTATTACATCCACCCCCTTTTTCCTCTCCTCTGTCCCCTTCCCCATGCACCCACTGTCCCCCAAAGTCAATCCCACTTGTTGTCCATGTCCATGGTTCTTCCATGCTAGTTCCTTGACTAAACTGCTCCCCTTCGTTGCCTCCTCTGCCCCACTCCCCCTTCCCTCTGCCCACTGAAGATCTATGCATTGTATTCATGTATCTGGTTATCACCCATTACAGGACAATAATGAACAAAACAAACAAGCAAAACAGAACCAGATACATGAATATTTAGTCCTTTTATAAGACACTATCATTACTTGACCCACAGAGATTAATGGGTCTATAAAGATAGACCTAGTTTCCTCTCAAGTACCTTACAACCTAGTTGAGGTACTATTTTCCCTAGACTCCAGTAACCAGGGCCCCACATGAAGTGCTGACCTTTAAAGGATCCTATCTGCCCTCTTCTGACTGTTATTCTCTCCATGGGGCAAGGTGTCCAATGGGCCACACAAAGGTGCTCACTTAGGATTTGAGCCACATTCCTTTCTAGATCATATTTCACATACCTGAGACCCAGAACTTGCCACCTAGTGGAAGGAGCCCTCCATTCTTGGCTTTTACTGAGCCTCTTCTCTAGGTTCACACCCTCCAGGGCACACTAGTCATCCCTGGGTCTAATAGATTCCTTCCAGAAAGGCCGTCCGGGTGCAAGAGAGAGCCATGGATGCAAAGAGAAGACTGGACAGCTCCAGGCAAAAGTTAGGGACAGGCCTGAGAAGGGGAGGCAAAGAAGTCAGCAGTGACATTACCCATGATAAAAGGTATTATGGGAGTGACCAGAGAATGCTATGGAAGGGCTGAAGGGCATCTAACACAGCTGGGCATGAGGATGGGAGAAGGAGATGTTAGCAGAGCTTCTTGGAGAAAAAGTTGAGTCAATGAGGCTGCATTAGAATTATGCTACTAGGGCAGGAAGAGAATGGAGGACTTTTAGTGGAGAAAAGATGTGTAAAGTCACAGAACAGCAAGATCACTTGAAGATTTGTGGGCATGCAAGTTCTTTCCTGCAGCTGAAGACACAGGAAGAGGGCCAAAAAATAAGTTAGAGGGGTGAGAGACACAGTTGTTGCTATTTGGCTGCCAGAGTTCATTTTTTGTCATGGCAATAGAAATTTTATTTTATTTGGATTCTCCTCATTGGGTACCCTGGGTCAGGACTCATAGGATGCCCTGCTTTTTATTTGCCTGAGGGCAAAAGGAGTGATAAAAAGGTTGAATATCACTGAGGTCCAGAAACATTTCCATGTGGAACAGTCATGTAGCATCGAACCTGAAGCCCTTCCGGGACAGCCTGTTTTCTTCCAGCTCTGAATGTGGGTCCTTCCATGGCCTTCTTTCCAACCTGTCAGCACTGCACGTTCTTCTGACAAATTTGATTTTGGGTTAAGCAAGTCATAGTCAGTGTCAGTTTATTGAAAGCAAACAGCCCCAGTTATTAGAAGGAAGCAAGAAACTGGTTACCAAAAGCCTTGAATTCCATACCATGGAATTTGGGCTTTACTTTGAAAACAATGAAGAATTGTAATAAAAATAAATATGCAGGACATGACTAAGTAACATGTCAAAATATCTGGTCACTCTAATTTACCAACTTCATAAGCATCTAGAATTCTCTGTAGAGGTAATATGTTAAACAGGTAGTCTTCAGGAAGACACAAAAAATGATAACTGTTATTTTTCTTATTACTATTAAAATATGTGCAGCTTTCCAAATGATTTGATTTTACTCATCAGTGAATGACTATTAGGCTCTTGGCACTCTTTATATATCCTCCCATTTTGTATTTGAAATGTAAAATAATATTTGTTAGCTAGATTAAGGTGTTTATAACTACATAATAGAGTAATGTGTATGCTTTTTTATTTGTAATTTTCATATACTTTTGCATGTTTATGCATAAATATTAAGAATTCTTTAGGAAGTAAGTAAATGATAATAAATTTGTTTGTTTCAAAAGAATCTATTTAGTAAAACTTATCTGTCTGCTTTAACCACAAATTATTTTAGTGTATTTTAAAGGAGAAACATAATTGTGATCTGTTTAACTCTTGGATTAATTAATTTAATCAGTTAGCAACTATTTATTAAGGTATTTTAATGCACAGTGCTATACTAAGCACATTTGATGATGACTTACTTAATCCAGTGAGTGATGATTCAATTGGGCACTATGCATTGTTTTATAATCACCCTGACAATTGTAAGATTAGTCTTTATGAATAAATCTCTTTATACCTTTGAAAATACAAATAGTCCACTGATCTGACAAGTAGAGGAAATTATGTGTTGCTGTCTATAATAGGAAAATATGCATGTGTGTGTCTTTGACATTTTCACCAGTTGGGGGCCCACAAGGTAAGAATGAAACCTCTATCCTTGCAACTTTATTAGCTATTGTCTTCTAAAGACAACAAGCCTACATGTTTTGAAATCTACAGTTTCCTGGAGATTTTCCACAAACAGTTTTGACGTCGTGCAGTACACTTGATCAACTGTCACCATGGAGATTTGAAGGAAATAAAGGAAATGGAAGGGTCTATTTTGAACCTTGGAACTGCAAGTTCTTCTCTTTGGCCATGGTGAAGAAAAATAAACCTTCCCTTACAGAGAAGATCTATGGAACACTGAGCTGAAATTCCAAGCTCCATTACTAAGACTTCTGGACATTGTCACAAAACTGCTAAGCAGTATTTGCAGCCCTTTGCAAGCTTGCCAGAAGACAACTTTAGTGAGAACTTGGAGTTTTATGATCATAGATATTATACCTGACACCATCTCTTGGTTAAAAATGAGTTTGGAAAGATACAAAACTCAATTAGCGAAGTAATGACGAATCAGCAGCATTCCAGAAATCCTCATTCTGTGATACTTTGACATTTATAGCTGTGTGACTTTAAGGAAGATGCCTAATCTTATTCAGCCACAGTCATTTGATGTTTAAACAGCTAAGAATACCTACTTCTTAAGATTACTGGGAGGTACAATTTTAGGAGATAACATATATAAAGTGCAAAATGAAATTCCTGGCACATACTGGGAGTTGAATAGATTCCGTGTCCTTTCTGCTTTTGTGAGTGTCTTACATAATTTACTTCCAGGAGAAGGGAAAGCTCTTTTAAAAGTGCTATTTATGTTACTAATAACAGGAATAATAAAATTATCTACCTATTCCTGAAGATCTGCTTTGTTCCAGATTAATGATATATTATATCTATATCACACAATTCTGTTAAGTAAATCTTATTATTTCCTTTTGCAGATAAGCAAAATGAAATCCAGAGAGGTTAAATGACTCTACCAGGCACATATCATTAGTAAGTGAAGCTGCATGTGATTCTGGGTCTGATTCCAAAGTTCTTGCTGTTTCTATCACACTTACTAGTTAGGAGATTATGATTTAGAAGCTCATCAGTTATTTACACAAATGGCTGCTTGAGTGGATACAATATAAAAGATGCTTAACCATTAGAGATACCTTAATATTGTCTGGAAAATTTTTTCTTGTACCTATGACCTCTATTAATAATAAACACTTTATTGCTTATTTTTAAAAAATTCCTTAGTTAAAAAAAAATAAACTCTGACATTCATTCATTTTCCCATGAATTCTCACTTGCTAATATGCACATACAGCCCCTACAAACACAGACTATTGCAAGCTTTCTGGTCAATAGGAGCAAGCTGGTAGAAGAACCGAAGTTAGTGTTTGTATCATATTCAATGGGTTGGAGCATTAATGCATGAATATTACTTGGCCTCAGGGTATAGTCATATCAGCATTGTCAGTTAATTTCACTATTTGGTAAAGAGTCAAGAATGTGTTATTCCAGATATTTCCACAGAGATTTGTCTTTCACATCATTCTGTCAGTAACCTTTAAAAGAAGGCATGATAAATTCTCATCAATGATAATGACCCACTGTACTTGTATTCTATTGTCAGTTATTATATATGTGATTATATACATGAATGCCACCTGCACCAGATGAGAAGGGCTACAAGTTAATTTTCCCAACTGGAAAATTTTCTGAACTGGAGTATTATTATTAAGAGTAGTGAGCTCCATTTATTCCCATCCTGTTCTCTACTTCTAATGCCTGGTGAGAGAATCATGGTATAAGCAGGGACCTCATACAATGTCAGCAATACGCACATTAGTATGTTGTTGTAACTTGCCATTTTTCCTCTTGAAAGTCCTTCTGTACAACACCAATAGAATGTTAGTATAAAAAGAAATAAATCTATGTTATTTTGTTTTTAAAGATTTTATATGAGATAGAGTTGTTTGTGGAGGAAGAGGATATAAGGAGAATTATCGTTTACACCCCTCATTTAATATTGACCAATATTTCTTCTGTGGGTAAAATTAGAAAAAATAGCCAAACATCAAACATTTTCCTGAGTCTTTACCAATTATATATATTATATATATGTGTATATATAATATACATAATTATATATAAAGTATATAATATATAATATATTTAAGGTGATATATATATAACTCTAAAATACTATATATATATAATTTTACATATATATTATATATATAGTATTTTAGAGTATACAAGGTCTGTCCCAAAATTATCAGCCGCACAAACTGGTTTAATTATATTGACATTGGCTCGATACTATTGGGACAGACCTTGTATATCCAACTTCTTCTAAGAGTCAGGCCAATGGACAGATTATTTTTGCTTGGGTACATCCATTAGCACTACCTTATAATGACAAATTCAAATTTAGAATGAAATGATTTCCCTCTCTTTTTTTCTCTAAGGAGACAAAGTAAATTTTCTCATTGTATATCTGAGAAATATATATGGACCCCAGTCATTGGGCTTACTCCAGTGAGTGACAATGTCATAAGTCAATGAAAAGAAGTGAAATGAATGATAAGATTGCTAAGTGTATTAGAGAGACTAACCAAATAATGAAGTCTAGTGAGAAATGTGACAAGTTTTAATTTCTATATCAACAAAACCAGTGAGATCCCAATGCTTCAGATAATAACAATAACCACCTTATTAGGTTTTGGGGAAAATTGAATGATTAATATATGACAAGTATTTAAATAGGCTGGGCACATAAAAAAATACTATGTGTTTTCTATTTAATATTGTCTTAGAGAGGGGATTGCATTCTCTATATTCTTGTCCAGACATCCTTACTGATAATGAAGTAATATTTTGATGTTTCTAGAGGTTAGCATAAAATGTAATTATTATAGTCATCATGAATCATGACAGTTATTCTGCTCTGATTAGCAATAATAATTATGCCAACCTTAAGATGGAAGTAATGTAAGAAGATAGTACTGTCTAAAAACTAAATCATCAGAATGATTACTTCTTAAAAGCTTGAAATCTTATTGTTTGAAAATTTATGAAAAACAAATTATTTAATTGGTTTAGTTACTCTTTAGATCAGAATGAGATGAATGATTTATTTAAAAATATGTGTTCCTGGCTGGTGTAACAGTTGGTTGGGCATTGTTGATTCAATTTCTGGCCAGGGTACATGCCTGGGTTATGGATTTGGTGTCCATATGACAGGCAACTAATCGATGTTTCTCTCTCACATTAATATTTCTCTCCCTCTCTTTCTCCCTTTCTTCCCCTTTATCAAATAAGTATAAAAATGAGCATACCACACTTAAGAAATTAGAACATTATAGAGTAAGCTAGAATATTCTTTATTCCTAGAGGTAACCACTATTCTGAGTTTGATATGTCTGTCTCCTTCTAATCCTTTTTTGGCTTCTTAATCTCACTAACTGTGTGTTGTGCCGTTTTCACTAAAAGTACAAGTATGATTATGGCAATAGCATTGATTTTCAGGTGTGTCTTGTAGAATTAGTCTCATTACTTTAAAGTCACATCTTGTCTAATTCATTTTTGTAATTCTGTTTAGAATCCCCCAGGCTTTCTGATACTTATAAAGAAACACACAACAGGGGAGGGAATAACTCCTGAGGCAGCACTCAGTGGTGAGAACTCTACAATCATTTATTAAATTGGCCTCCTAAATCCTGAGCGGATTTAGTTAAATGGAATTTCAAAGGCCATTACAATGTATTGAATACCATTTTACTAAAAAGAAAACTGGAGTTCAGAAAAGTATATCTGCTGGGGCTCCATTGGGAGGCTTCCTTTTTCTTCCACCTCTCTTCACCTTCCCCTTCTCTGAATATATTGCAGAAGAAAGGAAAAAAGAGCCAAACATCAAACTAAAGAAATCACCCAAACCTTTGTTCTTGCTTACTTTCTCCACTTGACTCTTTTATGATGCTGCTTGGCCCTAGAATTATTATTAGGATTTATAAGCAGTCCCAAGATAGACTTAGATTTTTTTAGGTGTTTATAACAGTCATAAAAATTTAGTGTGTCATGCAAGGTCTCAATCTGGCAGTAAATTTTGCAATAATACTTCTTGAAATTGTCAGAAAGTTATTTGCCCAACTTCAAGGAGTTTAGAAATGAGTGGAACAGAATAGAAGTCTCATCATACTAGGAAAAACTTTGACACTGGGAGGAAGAAGCTACCTTGTTTTGCACAAAGTATTCTAAATGCCATAAAGAATGATGGTGTATTTGCAGAGTAGATTTAGAATACAGAGCAATTTCTTCATTTACCAGGCACTTCAGTTCAGGCAAATTATTGAACAGCTCTGTCCTTGAAATTCCTTTTTCACACAATGAGGATAATAATAGCACCTACCTTTATTAGGTTTTGGAGAACATTGAATAAATTAATATATGGCAAGCATTTAAAACAGTGCTTGGCACATATAAGAACTATGTGTTTGCAAGTTAATATCATCTTTAAAAGAAGGCTAAATTCTCTCAATTCTTGTTCAGGCATCCTCACTGATAAATGTTTTGAGGTTTCTGAGATTAACACAAAACAAATTTATTACAGTTATTATGCATCAATAATAATCAGAGAATAACTGTAAGTAGAGTATCCCACTTTGACATTGTGGCTTGACACAACTTAGGGACAAGAGGCAGAAGTCTATGAAATGCCATCGCACAGTAAGAGATGTGAACAAAGTTGAATCCCAGGAGGGACCAATGATGCCCCTCTAACTGCAAGGTGACATGTCTAGCAAAGATCATGGTTTTGAACTTAGTTAAGTTGAATTTCAACTAGATGTTAGCCTGAGCTCAAGTCTCTTCTAAAGAACTTTCCTCAAAGACAAGAATCAGCTTGTAGATAAAAAGGGACTTTCCTGGTAGACCTTTAGCAGACTGATTTTCTTAAGAAGCTGACCTTTGAGCTCTGTGACTGTTGAATAACAGTGTTTTCTAAGATCACTGCATGTTTTTAGTGAGACATATAGGAATAAACAAGGTCAGGGCACAGTGTTTATATTTTTCATATTTGAATCATGTTTTTTCCTTCTCTAAGCCAGTGACTCATGTGTGTATGTGCGTGTGTTATGAGTGTGTGATTATGTTTATTAATGACACAGTTTTTTGTTTTTTGGAAAAATACTGGGTGAAAGGAAAGATAACTAAAATTTACTACCTACTATGTCTCAGGCCTGCACTGGGGACATTATATAGACTCTCTTATCTTTACAGTAATTTTGAGGAGTAAATATTCTTATTCCCATAAAAGAAGAGAACGCTGAAGTTCAAATTAATTAAGCTTGCATATCTTGTAAGAAATAAAACCTAGATTTGGCATACATCTGGCTCCAAGGCATATGCTATTGCTCTTCATTAAGAACTCATTTGTGAGGTGTGTATACCTTTAGGAGTTCTTAAGTTGCTAAATCATGGACATAGTCAAAGAGGATGGAGGGGTAGAATTTGCCTATGACTCTCCTTCCATCCATCTCCCAACTGTTATCCTTTCCAATCATTTACTCTGATTTCCATTTTTCTCATTCTGTTCTAAACTCAACAAAGCCAAATTCAATATTTTTTCAAAACCTGGTTTTCTAAGTCTCATTCATCAAGACCATGTTTGGTAACTATAACTAACTTGATAGCCCAGTTTATAATAAATCTAGTCATCCCGAATTGCAGAGACGTATTTCTGGCCCTTCTCTATAGCCTACTCTGCTGCTTCCAAACACCATCAGGACACTTGAACATGCAGCATGCCAGCATAAATTTCAAACTGACATGAAGCAGAAGAAGAAAGTAACTCATGAATTTTCTTGAAAACAATTTCCACAATAAGTGTGGACTACTTCTTCTTTGTTCTTTCTGAGCCCATGACAAGATCTTATTTGATATACTTTTTGAGGCTAAAGGCTGAGAACTTTCATATTAAGGTTACATCTTCCTTTCTCCATTTCCCTCTTGTATTCTGAGTTGTTTGTGTACACCCCTCAGTCCCTGTAGATAACAGATATGTTTTCAGGCAAGTGCTTGGTAATTTTATTAACAGTGAGTCCTCTCTTTCAGCACCAGTGCCTTTCATGAGTTACAGTGAAACAGAGGTTAGAGCCAGGAAAATTCAAGGCTGTAATCCATGAGTTCAAATTTTTGTTCTCTTATTTATTTAAGTGTGATAATAGGCAGAATATCAAATATCTTTGAGTCTTAGTTTCCTTGTCTGTGAAATTGAAAGAATAATAGAATTAACTCATGAAGTTGTTGTGACAATCCAATAAGACAATTTATGCCAACATTTCATATGTCAATTATATCTCAATAATACTGGAGAAAGAAGACTTTGTACATTACTACATCTGGCAAAACTTTTGGAATTGTCAAAGTCAGCTGGCCTGTGATCTGTTCAGATTAAAGCAGAACAATGAGCATCACATAAAATGTGTATGGTGAAATTAATGTTAACTCCAACTTATTCAACTTGTAATTCAATTTTATTTCTTGAAGGTAACTTACAAAGATTATGTAGATTCTTGATCCCAAATAGTATTTTCTCAGTCATATTCACAAATAACTATTGAATATATAATATTTATCAGTGGAGTTATGCTCAAAAGGTTCAGGTTACTAAACATATAAAAAAATCAAGCTCTGGCTGGTATGGTTCGAGCCCTGCCTGGTGTGACTCAGTGGAATGGCACTGGCCTATGTACCTAAAGGTCACTGGTTCAATTCCCCAGTCAGGGCACATAACCAGGTTTCAAGCCAGGTCTCCAGCCAGGTCCTTAGCTGGAGGCAGGTGAAAGGCAACCATATATTGATGTTTCTCTCCCTTTCTTCTTCCTTCCCTGCCCTTCTCTCTGAAAATAATGAATAAAGTCTTTTTAAGAAAATCATCCTAATAAAGGTAACATGCTTCATTTTCTATAACTCTTTCTATCTTTATTTTTAAATTGATGTCTTCTAATTGCATTCAGTGAATAAGAACTTCCCTTGATCTAATTAAAGGAAATATTTTTTTGTTAAAAGGCAGATATAATTTTTATTCTATGTTCAGCTTGGTGATCCCAAAGTGATTTTGACTACTTGGGATAATTCTCTTAAATCAATGTGATATAGACATAATGTATTGTTACATAAATTATTGTATATAATATCCATTGTATGCCAAAAGAACTCAGATATTTTTGCCAATTTTGTTCATTCCTGAATCTTCAGCATTGAGAACATTTCTTGACATATGTTGGTAATAAAGGTAATGAAATGTTTTGCTGCTGCATACTAGATTTTGTGTTAGATTCTATTAACATAGATAAGAAATGGCTCTTGCTAAGAAAGTGCTCATCATAAATTGGGGGAGACAATAAGTAAATTAATTAAAATTAGGTAAAATAAAATTCTGGAGGTAGAATGATGCTAATTTTTCCTGAAGAATGAAGAAATGGAAGATTGAGTTTTTAGGTTAGCATAAATTGAACTTGGAGGACATTTTAAGAAGAGAGAAACCTAGAATAGAGGGAGTTATGGAAAACCCCGATGTGGAGAGCAAGACCAATAAAATGGTGTTGGGTTGGTCAAGATAGGATAAAATATATAAAACAAAACAGAGTTACTCATGTCAACCAAGATGGCTGCCAATCTGCCATGACACTTTGTTTCAAGAGGAAAACTATTTGCCACACTAGATATATCTGACAAACAGATACACCCAAGATACCTGCATACATCATCAAAATAGCCACATATGTTGAGTGGTACCATCCTCAGATGGCTCCTGGGCAAATTCCCCACTTGCCATCAAGGGTGCTGTGTCACTTGTCAAAAGACCTAGAAGGGTAGGGACTTCCAGTCAAGATGGTGGTATAGGCAGACATGGCTCGCTTCTTCACATAACCACATAAAAATTACAAAAATATAGAACAACCATCATTCAGGACTGTCAGAAATTGAATTAAATGGAAGTCGGACAACTACAAAATTAAATAAACCACATCCATCCAGATTGGCAGGAGGGGCACAAATGTAGAACAGGCTGGCACCACACCCACATGTGGTGGATAAAAAATTCAGGAGGGTATGTCAAGAGCAAGGAGTCCTATCGCCACACAAGGCTCCCCAGCCCAGAGTTCAACAGGGATGAAATCAGGGGAAGAAAGTTTTGGAGCCCTAAGCAGTTCATCTTAAACAAATGAACTCACCTATTCAGACAACATCTCTGAGCTCCAACACTGGGGAAGCAGTTTGAAAGACACCAGTGGTATAGAGGGAGGAACTGAAGTATCTGGCATCAAAGTGAGCAGAGGCCATTGTCTGGTGCCATATCTGAGACTCCATCAACCTAGCTAACACGGTTTGACCCACCTTGGAGATCCCCAGAGACTCTGGCTCCACCCAACTCAAAGGCCTACCCAAGCTGCTTTTCCATATGAGTGGCTCATCTTGGCTCATGCTTCACAACTTCCTAAATCCTGTCCAACAAGCAACAGCTGGCCTTAGTGAGCTCCAGGCCCAGCACTAGTAGCAGCCAGCCTAGATTAAAAGTTTAGCTTCACCTGGGAATCTCCAAGCCCAGCAAAAGTAGCAACCATCTCAGATTGCTCTATATAGCTCAAGCAAGATGCCCTAGCAAAATACAGATGGGGGCTGACCCTGGCCTGCAACACCTGGGAAACCCCAGGGCCAGCACACCCAGTAAATAGCTACAACCCACATCAGAGCACTATCACCCTGCCTCCACATACCTGATCCTCCATGGAAGTCAGAGGTTGGTGGTAAGTGGTCATAGTCAATCTTTCTAGCTGACTGACCTGGGTAAATTCCTCCCATTGGTTACTATCAGCAACCAAGAATGAACAATAAGAGAAGGGTGTATTCATCTCACATGAAGAGCACACCTCAAGTACCCAA